>JACXGI010001739.1:5494-64674 GCA_016801175.1 Esox masquinongy
CACACACACACACACACACACACACACACACACACACACACAAGTATTCGAATATAAATAAATGTCGGGTATTCGAATATCCGACTATCCGTACCCATCCCTAATCGAAAGCAACGCTAAGGTCAAGCAATGGTATAATAGCACAATTTCCAGAATCACTGAACAGCAACAAATCATTCAGTACCTTAAGAAATGCTGTTTCTGTGCTATGGTGAACTCTGCAACCTGACTGGAAGTTGTCCAAAACATTATTTTCACTTAAAAAAGAAGAGAGCTGGGAAAGAACATCCTTTTCCAGTATTTTGGACATAAATTATCAATTAGAAATGGGCCTAAAATTGTTAATCTGTAGGGTCTAAAAATGTTTTTTTAATAATAGGCTGAACCACAGCATGTTTAAAACTGGATGGAACAGTGCCAGTTATAAGAGAGCTATTTATTACAGACAAAAGGCTTGGACCAACAGCATCTTACACCTCTTTCAAAAGCCGTGAGGGAACTATGTCTATAAGGGAAAAGGTAGGCTTCATGTGTGAGACTATATCCATCAATGCTGAGAGGGCCACAGGCTCAAAGTAATTGAGAGAAGCAGGGCAAAGGACTAAATCAGAAGGGTATCAGTAGGTGAGATACGAGATCTAAAACAAAAGAAGCTATGATGCATCTGCATCTGTAGAAGAGGACCCAAGTTGAGTGAGGAGGATAGGAGAGCTTAAAGAATCAGTTGAAAAATTGCAAAAGTTGGTTGAATCTTGGGGTTACCAAGTCTCCAAAACTACAATTAAACGTCACCTCTACATTAACAAGCCATCTGGACATCTTGCCAGGAGAGCCTTTACTCTCATCAAGACAAAAAATAAATAAATCAGACTATTGAACCCGGTTCCAAGCAAAGTTCTAATGATGTTTAGGAAACTCCAGAAGTGTAAAATCAAGCTGATTAATAATTACATCTTTTCATAGCCTCTTTTTCTCATCCTTACCAAAGAGGACAACAATTCTGGAGGGCAGTATACCTTCTAAGTACATAAGTGTTAGAGGATCAAAGTGGGGATCTATGAAAAGTAACACCGGGGAAGAAAACACACAGCTACATTGTCAGTTTCTAGACAGTGCCTCCTTGTGTGCCTCCCGAGGAGCTCTGCTTCCTTACTGCTAATGCACCTCGAACACTTGAGTGGCTCGTCGAGGTAGAATCTTGACTGAGCGCCGCTCTACTCCACGCCGCGCTCCGTGATGCACCGCTTGCTTCTCCAAACACTCACATCCCCTCATGCATTTTGTGGGTTATCTTGGGTTGTCCATACAGCCACATCCTGTTCCTAGCACTCATAATTCATCGGGGAGGCCTCACAGTATGAGCTGAAAACGTTGGCAGATTTAATAATTGATTGTCCTTAATAAATTGATTTAGCGGACCTATGAGATTGTGGGAGACGAGGAAGGGTGATTATTGCCAAGTGAAAAAAAAATGATCAGCCAATTTGAAAGAAATGACATGATCATTCAAGGGGAAAAAATGCACAACTTAAGTGATGCACTTGAACCTGTCATAGAAACATCAGCTGGTAGATTTGGGGTTTTTCTTAAACGACAATTATTCCATTCATTGAACCGTGATAATTAAGTCAGTACAACCAAAACGACAGATTCCACCCAAAAAAACTAGCCCCCGTTCGGTGAAACACACGACAACCCACGCAAACCACGGAGGCCAACGCCATCAGCAACCAAATCCCCAAGCGTCGCAACTAAGCGTCACGGTGATGTAAAAAGGGACCTACTTTTTTTTGGGTTTGGCCGCTGGTGCTCGGGCGGGCACGCTGGAGCCGGCATCCTTACGAGGACGACCACGGGGTCGCCTGTCTGTGGGGGCGGGGGAGGTGCTGTCGGAGGGGGAGCCCCCCGTCGTGCTGCTGAAGGGAGGAGGTGGTCCGCGGTCAGAGGGATCCAGACTCTTGTCCTCTGATGACATTCTGTGGACCAAGATGGAAGAGAGAGAGGGAGAACTGTTCATTTATTGAACCGTGGACATTGGACCGCAGATATAAAGAAGACTATACCCCACGTGTCTTGCTAGGGAAGGTGTATGTAGGTAAAATAAAAAAAACACACGCCTATTGTACGGTTGCGTTTTACCACACATAACCTGTATTGTAATATCATATGTGAGCACACTATGAGAGACATACCAGATGTCTACTGGTATCCCGAAAACAACAGCTTATCCATTTATGAATTGTCCAGGAGTAGACATTTCATGACATGAGGATCTTTAGTCCCCTGGCCCATCCTGTGCATCGCCACTAGCACAACGGTTTGAATTAACCAAGTGAATGAGTTATCAGTCGAAATTTGCAAACAACTACAACTTATTTACAACACAACAAGAATCAATGCATTTTCCTTTCCCATACACGCAAGTAAAAGCATATACAGAGGCGGAGCCAGGGTTTCTTATATCACAGCCCTCAACCCTGAGGTAACCATCACATAGTCCAGAATTCACTACAGTACACAGAAGCCCCTAGTTAGGGATATGACAGTTGTGGAATTCTGGATGACAGTTACTGTTTGCATCTAACAGTATTCACCCATCTACACAACAAGCTTACAAAACATGTTTTTTCTTCATAACCCACATTTTTTTAATGAATTAAGTCAAATCTTTCTCAATACTGGTTCCCCGCAGATTTGCTTGTACCAATTCAACACTTGGAAACACTATAACACAGTCAGCAATGTAACTGAAACGTTTAAAAATTACACATTCTCTCAGAAAGTGGCAGTGGGCGTTTTTAAGCCACTGAGTTTCATCGTGATGTAGACTTCATGTTACAGCACAAACTGACTCAAGCGCATTCATATCCAGCCCAGCCGTCCTATCTTCAGTCCAATGTTGTTTAACTCTTCGTTTTTTTGTATATGTCTTCTTTCAATGTATTTTTACCCCATTTTCTTCTCTCCCAATTTGGTGAGGTCCAATTCTTTGCCTCCTCTGTCCAGCAGGTTCCGAAGGTAGAGACTTGTCCTTCAAAGCACACCGTCCCTAGCCATTCTGCTTCTTATCACACAACGCTCGCTCAACCAGGAAGTACTTCCTGGCACATACAATTGTGCTGGCTGGCCCCAGACATCTATCAACGATACAGCACGGTGAGACAAAACATGTCTGACATCACACCCATCCTCCCCAGATGGGGTTAAGCCAGTTTGTATCATTCTCAGCAGGACCAATAGGTGCTTTTGCTGTACTGCGACCGGGACTTGAACGCTGGGCCGTAACGCACAGACGTACTGCAAGACAGTGACTCCAACCACAATGCCACCGGAGGGCCCAGCTGTTTGTTTTGAAATGGTTCTGGACTGTTATTTTCGTGCCGGTTATCACCCGTAACTGTCAGCTACAGTTTTGCAGTCACCTCTAAACCTAGCCACTACTGGCCATTGCGAAGATTGACCATGGTCATGGTTTAGTGGAAGGCACATCTGGGCAGTGGATAGTCCAGTATCAACCATTGTGATGAGACAAGCTCTGCCACAAACGGCTGTAAAGGAGCAAAACCTTAAAAAAAAAAAACAACCAATAGAAAAAAGAGAATGGGGGGAGGGAACGCGGGTAATGTTGAGACCAGCTGTGAGAAGCCTCGCTTTGGGGGACTTCTCGGAGCTCGGCATGGCGCCGCGTCTCTCTACGGAGCACTGCTTAAATTAATTTAGCGATTTTGTTCAGCACAGTCATGCTGGGGTGGAGAGAATGAAAATAGAGAGCAGAGGAGAACAGGGAGAAGAAATAGCAGGGCACCCTGCAGTGTGTCTGCACCGGCCCTTATTCGAATGTTGATTTAACCAGGGGGTTTACCAGGGCTCAAATGCACCGCTTGGGCCAGCCTCTCACACCAACGCTTGGCAAACCACAAAACACACGGAGAGACGGGCCTGTGTGCTTCGCTTCAAGTGTGGGACTGTGTGTGTCAATCGCGGCAAACACGGAAGCTGGTCCGTGCATGTTTATGGCATCTCAGTGACTGCCTCACATCACAGACCAATTCCCGCTCACAGGCGCACAAACTGAGTCATCATTAAACTTAAAAATACTCGTTACCACATTTAAGCCCAGATAGATGTCTTATTTGTGACATGTGGCTGACCTGGTCCTGTTGTTTGCTATTGTACACAAAGCACAGGCTTCCCCCTTTCTCCCTCTTGCTCTTCCTCCCTCTCGCTCTAGGGAATCTGCGTGGCTTGGGTCCACCACACCCCTCTCTGTTTATAACCTCCCAGCCAATTGAAGTGCAGTAATGTTGTTCTTGTTCAGTCGCTCCTCAGTGTGCACGTTGGCTTGGCCTACAGAAGACGACAGTGCCACAGGTATACACCAAAAGGTAACGGATATTACGGAAACTTGAAAAAAAATCTTTGTAAACATACTGCTGTACTGAAAAGTAGTAAGGAAACTAGTGGCATTTTTGCAAAGTTTCATAGTATTTGTGATTTTGCCTAGTGTGTTATTTGTTGTACATCTCTAATTATAAAGACCTATACTGGCAACACCTAAACATAATACAACTAAATTAAAGTAAAAGCGGGGGGGGGGGACGACGACTCTTAAACTGCCAGGTCACACTAACATCCATTAACACAATATGTTGCATCGTTATTATATTTAAATAGGCTGTTTGTCAAGCTGTGGTGAACGGTCACATTAGTCGAAGTAAAATAATAAATTAAAGATTTGAAATGATTTCACTTCACACATTCCGGGGTATGTTCCAGACAGTAAAACAAAACGTTTGAAACATTGCAGAAATAAATGTAACGGAAGGAAGTAACAATGTTACATCACAGACCATAACACTGGTCCAATAGGTAGACCCATCTACCTGAATGGTCAGTAACGTTGCACCCTGCTAAAGAGGCCCTTATTTCTTGAACTCAGCGAAGGCTGCACACAAATTAGTAGGAGGTCTGCAAGTGGCTAAGTGAGTGCTGACAGTGCTCTCAACTAACAACCACCACCATTAATGCCACAACGGCTTGCAAAGTGTTTCAGCAACGATGGCTACACCAGACCTAGGGATCTTCAGAGAGAAAGACTGACATTTTCAAACTCAAAGATTTTATGGGAGCCAATACATAGCCTATATTTGAGCAAAAAAACAAGTGGCACCCAAAGGATGACTAATCACTCCAACTGATCACGCTATCTTCACCATTACGGGCAGCTACCACGACTCGCCTTATGAACGTGTCATAAATTATCCTCGCTGTTAGGCATTTTGTTTACAGGGAGCCCAGTCAGAATTAGCACAGAATTATACCAAAATTCAGGAATGAATCAAATCTAATAATATTTGTCCCATGTGTCAAAAACAAGTGTAGCCTGAAAGGTTTACTTTACAGCCATTTCCAATAAAGCAGAATTAAAAAGAAAAGTCACAATTAAAATAAGGTATAGAAAAATGATGGTATGAAGCCCTAAACATGGTACATATCCTAAAAACAGTTAAAAAGATGATACTGAGAAGAAAAAAAAAAATCTTTGCGACCTTTAAACTTAACTTGCCTTTAAGCCTGGAGGAAATAAAGCCTAACTGGCCATCCTTTACAGTGGAAGGTGTGTGAAACTCATTTTCAAGGTATAAGAAATTGGGTAATGACACCTTTTGTGTTAGGAATGATTTACCTTTATACAAGCACTGTAATGTTCAAAAGCTTTGGGGTGAAGCACTGCAACCATCCTCTCACGTCAACAGGAGGAAAGTTCCATTACTATGTTTTTCTGAACAGTTCAGATCACAAACCAATGATGTCATTTGGTTTTATCATACCAGTTGGTGATCCACTTCATTTCAATTAGCAAAACAGATCTCTTCAAGCTCATAATAGCAGCAACAATAGCACTCAGTAATTACGTTCATATGGAACTATTTTGTAAACCATGATTCCGTTCAGTATGAACATTTTAGCAGTGCAATTACCTTCGCTGTCAACATATCCCCAGTGCTGTTGGTCCTGAGGTTAGGGTCAGGATGAGGGTTACAAAGGCATAAAAACACCTGTCTAAACAAAATCCCACAGCAAAAAAAAAAAAAGTGTTGCCTCTGGATGAAATCAAACTCGCAACCATTGGACTGAAAGTCAGCTGCGGAAACGCCAGTCTACCATCCGCGACCGCGAAGCCCTAACCAACAGCCACCCTAAGCATGAATACGTTCATGACTGTCCCAGCGGCCGGGTCCCGACAGTAAACAGCACTTCTCATATGTTGATACTCAAAATAATCGCGAGTAATTAAGGACCAATAGCACGGGGATATGTTGATACTGAACATAATAGCACAGCCGAAATGTTCATATGGAACATAATTACATTTCGCAAAATAGTTACACAAACGTAATTGCTGCCATGATGCGTTGAATAGCAGAAACTCCACTCTATGACTTGAATCTAAATTCAGGGTAGGCCTAAATATTTAGTATGTTTCTGTGGGAAAAATGTCAAACTGAACATTCTGTTACAAAACATACATCTGCACCATTTAAATAAAATGGTATTTTATTTTTGGTAAATACATAGAACTCCTATTAATTCAGACTAGTTTTCCAGGGTTGCCTGGTCCCTATTGAATTAACAGTTTAGTCCAGTACCAGGCTTAATCAGAATTTAAGAAAACAGACATCAAAGTTCCTGAAACTGTAACCACAAACTGTTTAGATATACATATGATAAGCGAACATGTCCAAGCTGGACATCATACTTTTCACGTCAACTGGCAACATCATCCCAACTGAAATGGCTTTGAAGATTGTGATTTCCTCAAATGAGTCCACAACTGTCTAAAAAAATTCTGTTTTTGATCTTTATTGACCAACGTGATGCACATAGCATTCCATAATATTTCCCTGTCCATTAATCAGGCGTCTCACATAATACTCTAGTACAAAGCCACATATCTATCAGTAGCAAATTAAGACATCACATTGTTATCCTTGCTTCTTCAGCTTGTTTTAACAAGACACTTTTCACAACTCAATTCTTTATTAAGGATACTAAGATAACAACAGCCAAAGGGCTGATAGGACAGTAAGAACACTAGTTTCGGTTGCCAGCAGCTATGTGACAACCAATTGAGGTGAAGCCTCAAAGCAGTGTACACAATGATGTTGTCATTGTAGGACTCCCCCAAAGGGACTCCAAAATACCTCAAACCCAATTTCAATGAAGTTAGAAATGCTTTTCAAATGTCTCTTAGGGGATAGTCCTTTGCTTCCCTTGGGGAAGCATTTGCACTCTATACCACATCTTTCTTTCATGAGCACGTAGCCTAACAACCAGTGGGAACAGAATGTGAGTTTGGTCAAGTTGTGCAATGACTGCCCCTTCTCCTTAAAAAAATAAATAAATAAAACACGTCTCCCTTGGCAAAGGTCGTGTAAAATCCAACTTTTATAAAAACCTCGAAATTTCCACACCAAAGAAGCGCCTGCAGTTACACTGGATGAACAATTGTTAACAAGCGCAGTGAATTCCATTAGTATTTGGACAGTGACGCAAGTTTTGTTGTTTTGACTCTGTACTGAACCAAACTGGATTTAAAATAAGGGTAAACAAAAGCAAGGCAACATGTAGTTCCCCACTTTTGCGTTTTACTCATAGTATTAACCTAACCTCAGTTTCATGGGGGCATGTATTTTGATCATCCTGAGTTGTGCAGAGTTTCTCTGACCGCTACGCAGCAGCTTGGCGCAGCAAGCAAAATTTTCCATTTGTAAACATGCAAGCACACGTCAGTGTTTATTATGACTGATTGTGCCAATCAATGTAATTTTAAAAATGCCGGTTCTATACAGCACGGCATTTTTCACCCAAGCGTTGTCACAATGTGCTGCATTATAGAACCGACTTCACTAGCATACACTGTAGTATAATAAAACTCACTACATTTGATTGTAAAACTCACTACACCACATTTGATGTCTCCTTAGTAGGCAAGTAACCATTTAATCTTAATCAGATTCACAGGGAAATTGATATCTTTTTGAGTTATACAGTTTAGAATTAATCTAGTTTTGTTTTGAAAGAATCGGCACACTAAGATAAAAACACAAAGTATAGCCTAATCTCTGTTTTTTTAATAAACCTATCTGGATTCGAACTCTCAAGCTTTGGATAAAAAGACAATTGCGCTGACCACTTCAACACACAACAGCTTGGCGCGATATGTCAACTTTGCAAGTAGAAAAAAAGCACACGCGTTAATAGGTTTGTGTTTTGTGGCATTTACATCTTAAGTTACACAGAGTTGCTCAAAAGTAAATAAAATAGTGCTGTTTTGAGTGAGTGGACATTTCAAAGAAAAAAAACCACTATACATAGCCTCGACCTGGTCATGACCTCACAGCCCTGCAGAGACAGCTGCTCTGACCACTGAGCTACGCAGCAGCCTGGTGTGATGAAACAAAGTACAGTTAGTTAGGAGGTATTTGAATGAATCTGATCACACAATGTTTCTGCACACTTTCTGATTCATCTGGCTTCTGCCATCAGCACTGACATCCTTAATGAAGACAATTGAGCCAGTTCCAGTGGAAGCCATACATGCACAAAAAATAACATCCTACACACTTAATTTCTCTCTCATCTGTCCACAATACATCTCCAGACCTTTTGAAGCTCCTTTACACTAGGTACTTTTAGCCCTTTTTAGGCCATTCTGTTCTTGGAGGGTTACTAGAGTTTTGTACCATACAGTCCAGACTCTGACGTTTGGCTGATTAAGTTTTCTGCAGATGGCATTGGCTTAAACCACCGCTTCAATCTCCAGGATGGAGAGTTTGCTATCTGTCAGTGTTGTTTCTTCATTCTGGTGAGCCTTCTTTGTTCATCTACTGTGGAGGTCAACCTTAGTCTACACTGTTGTTTGCCATGCTGTATTGACTACCTTGCACAACTAATGTTTTGGCTATGTCTCTGATCAATTTATTCTGATTTTTCAGCTTCATAACTACCTGTTTTACTAGCATTTAGTATACTGTGCTCCTCATGCTGAGAGAGAACTGCAAAAGACAACAAATTCTATTTGAAAGGTAAACTCTTTATTCTTTTTTACTCTAAACATTTGAAAAGTTATGAATAACAAACAAAAAACCATGTCAAATACTATGCTAAAATAGCAGTAAATAGTATGTCTTAAAGTGTTGGAATCCACTCACAATTCCAATAAGGAGGAATAAGGAAGAGTAAGACATTGCTGAGAGTCTTATAACAGGCAGCTTTAAAAATATCTTATAGCCTGAAGTACAGTGACAAGATCCCTATAAATCAATAAATTCAGTTTGACTGGGGATGCGTTTTGCTCAAAGTTTCTATGACACTAATGGCATGATCCATCACATCAGTTATGTGGGAAATATTTAGCATATGCTTAACTGTTAAAATCCTCACACACCAGTAACACACCGTTTTAGTGGTGCTACTGCAAATGTTTTTTTAATACATTTGGTGTTATGATGTTAACAGAAACATAAATTGTTACATTCAGATCATTTATTTGCAAATAGCACTTTCATTTCAGGTGGGTACACTTGCATAAAATTACCTCTCCTAAGCAATGTGTAAATAAACTAAACGTTTATCATATAAACTTTGCATAGCCAATGTTTTTACTTAAAAATGGCTTAGTCAAAGAAAGAGTACTCTTTTTTTTTTAAACATAACCCCATGGTATGTGAATTTGATTGCATTCAAACAGTGTACTTTACACAGCTAAACCAACATTATATTATATTAGAAAAATGTTTCACCTTTAAGATGTGTTGCCTATAAGAAAACAGTTTCTACTAGGGGTGCAACAACTAGGCTAATTGATCACCTTGATACAAAAAAAATAACGTTTTCTGCTAAATGTGGAAAGTTAACTTAGACCAAACAGGATCATGACTGATGAATGATGCTCCTGAAGAGAACCATTTTATGACTTATTTTCAGGTTATTATTGTCACGATACCAACATTTTACTAACAATTCAACAGCAACGATCACTATACCTAGTGCACGTGCTAAGCCTGCGCCTTATACTCCTGTCCTTCTTATAAAACATTTAACTTTACTTCAGTGTTTAACAGAAGAGACTACTGCAAACGGAAATTTCGATATCCAAAGGCCTGTCTAATTTGGCAGTAAGGAAATCAATGATCTGCATGTCATTATCGCAGTAAATGGTAAACACAATAAAAGACAATTTAGTTCAGATAACTTGACCCACTCCCCTACCCACTTACACAATGCAAAACATTTTTAATAAAATGTAGCTTTTGTTGTATAAGAATTACATTGATTATACAACCTACATATATCTATATCCTACCTTTACTTCAAATCTGGATGTCTGCTGCATGGCAAATGGTAACATCATTGCATCTTGTTATCTAGCTAGCTTAGTGAAACGATTAAATGTTGTTTGGTACCCAAAAATAATTCAATTATTTTATAATAATTAATTTAAAACAGCTTGGAACAAGGGTCATCTACCCTTTTCAGACTATTTTTTCTGTATGTTCTATTTATCTGTAATTGTACACAACAGCTTTTAAAATGCCTACAGGAAACAAAGCATTGGCATTTCCAACGTTTAAAGCGCAACTAAAAACTCAGGCACAGATAGGCACTTTGTTTGCACTCAGACGCGAGAGCAAATAGCACCTTGTTCCGATTAGCAGTGGCAAACTGTGATGATTGTAGACCTTGCGACCACTTGGCACTGGACTTACCCCTCGATTTCTAACTCATCTCATGCTGTTTTGCATCTAGCGCTTAGCAAAGCTTGTTGAATCATTAGTCTCTAGGCACCAGGTCTGATCGAATCGGAGAACGTGAGAAGAAATCGCTAGTAAAAGACAACAGCGTGAAGAGGGTATTTCTTGCACATGTGCAAAACCGACTGTCTACACAGTGTTTCCCTCAGAGTAGTCAGTGTGAACATGACAATCGCTAATCGGGACACAGTACAAACCAAGCTGGACATACACTGCACGTCCACTGTTCCGGGGCACCCACCACCACGGACTGATACAATTCATTTTCTATGAATGGCATTGCAGTACAACGAAGTACCCACAAGGAAGACCCTCCCTTATTTATGAAAGACTCTACTTCCTTTGGATAAACGCCTCGCGTTAGCCAGACTCATTTGCATAATTGACCATGGCCCAATTTCTTGACACGCCAAAGCAGCTCAAATGCGCAGCCTTCCCGAGATGTTTTGCGCAACCGTCAACGACGCCTTGGCGTTATCTTTGGAAATTGAACTGCACCTGTCCGAGGCGGCGGGCGCGCTGGAACAGTGGACGTGCAGTGGTAATGTTCATCACCAGGCGATGAAAAATGCTGCGTTCGTGCAGCATGCCTGCATGGGGCACAGGTGCAGTCCAGTTTACCTGAAGAAAACTCCATAATGGTTTATTAATACTGAATATATTTTTTTAAAATAGAATGCATCGTGCCATGTCTGAAATTAGCAGGTGTATGGCGGGCTGGACACATGTAATACAGATGATGAATCTGACATTACACTGAAATATTCGTTCATACGTTTCTAGACGTATTCTGTGCTCAGATATTTTCTCTTCAAAGTGACACAATGCATGTGGATGATCGATTTTGTGATCAAACCAGCAAAAAGTGACAAGGTTTGTAGGCCTGCATGTTATTGAGCATTACTCTCCTGACAATATAATCCAGTCACCTGACAAAGTGTGACTAAACAGCATAACAGGTGTACCTGGTGCTTGGGAAAATAAATATATATGCTAAATATGTCTTAAGCTTTGAGGAAGCATGTGGATCTGTTGCCAGAGAATGTGTTGTTCCATAATATTCCATAGGCCTCCCTGACACCATTTTAGAGAATTTATCAGGTCCACCAAAGATGCCACTAATGTCTGTTTTGGTAATCAGTTATCCTGACAATTAATAAAGTTATTTGGATTTTTTTTTTTAAATCACAAAAATACTGCTTTTTAAAAATCCTAGGTAGGATATAGTCAATGCAACTTAGAACTACTGACATACCCTTAGTACCAAAACATACCTTTTGTCAATATAAAATGTTGTCACTGAAAACTCATCCTCCACCTTTGAAGTATGGCGCAGGTCTGTGATGATCATGTTAACACTATCTGCAGAATCTTTGCTTTCTTAGGTAAACATGGCCCAGCTCTATGCATGAACCTCTCCATGACACTGTTTTAGTAAGAAACTAAACCACATGATTATAATAATGTTGCTTTATTTATTATGTTGTGAAGAAAAACTTGACTCATCATTACATAAATACACATTCAGTTCAAAACGAATGTTTTTGGAATCAGTTACCGTAAGGATATTGATTTTATTAAGCTAAACACTTAGCGGTCTTAAAAAACACTTCTTATGCAATATAAAACAACCGTTTATTTTTTTACCTATACGTTTATTTTCTTACTTGAAACTAAATTGATACAATAACTAGGAACATTGATTTTTAGTTCGAAATAGGACTCATAGCTAGAGCATCTGTAGCATTTGAGTCAGCTATACAGGTCAGTAGAAACATTGTTTGGAAACATTGTTGTACATTTTATATATAAAAGATTTTATAATTGCTTCTAAATAAAGACATTGAAATCAAGGTTATTCATCAAATTGAATAAAAAAAACATTATCTAGTATTTTAGCTAGTCAGCTCAACTAGCTACCTTTACATCTGCTCCCTTTCTGATGGGTAACTCACATTGGCTAACTAGCGTAAACAGAAACCTCATGCCTGAATTTGATTCCTCCATGAATGGATGGTTCTTTTTCCAAGCGCTTCAGCATCGAAGACGTGCTGGTGCAAATTGCAAGCAGTTTTGCAGTAGTTGCAGACAAGCAAGTTTGAGCTGTTTGCATGGAATGCTACCAAACTTAAGCCATTTTTTGCATTTTCTTTCCAGCATTGTCCTAAACATTCTCTGGCTTCACTGCCATGATGAAAACAAGCCTTAAATTCTAATCAAGGATTTTTTGTAATCGACTTAGAGTTACTCGATGAATAGTGACAGCCCTACTTCCAACCAGTCTCACAACCGCAGTCCACATGTAACCACACCATCGCAAAACTTCCACGTCCAGTTTCTTAACCTGCAGGACTGTCTGAGACCAGCTGACCAGCTGATGAAACTGCACTACCGAATTTCTGCACATACTGTCAAAAATCATCTCAGGGAAACGCATCTCCATACGCTATACCATACCACATAGCAACTGTATCTACACCCATAACTTTAAGGTGTTTGTGACCAACAGTTGCATCTGTATGACCAGTCATGTGCGATTCATAGGTTAAGGCGTAATGCATTTATTTAATTTCACTAATCCCTAGTATAGACTCCAACTCAATCTTTGAAATTGTTGCGTTTATATTGATGTTCAATACATATAACCACTTCACATGCTGATAGTGACTTCAGATATATTTTTTTACCACTACCTAGCTGCTGATAAATTGACCTAACCAGCCAGCTTGTCTAGAGAAAGCATTGCATTGTGGGTTTTATAACTGACCAAGCCTCAAACGCTTTTAACACATTTTACATTGTGTGTTAATTCATTATAACTATGAAATACATGAAATCATCAAAACATACAGTATACTGTTGTAATTTATTAGCATTATTTAACAATGTACATCATTGAGTGGTTTTGAGTGGATTACCCCTTTAAGTCTCTATCAGGTTGATACTAAGATCTGATGACAGGCCATCATGGCAGATTGTTAGAAATCAGCAAGTTGACTAGTTGTCATTACTGAAGCTCCCGTCAAATAGCCAACAATCTCTCTTCAAGCTCTAAGTCACAGACCTCTTATCTAGCCACGGTAGAAGAAATAATGGGCTTGTCCAGCACCAGCATTTGTATACCCATTACCTTGTTCTTTGATGATGGGGTGTTAATTACACACCTGTGCTGAAGAACTTGCTTTCAACATACTAATTTCTGTAATGTACTCTTAGTGTTTCCTTTTTGGGCTGGTAAAACGCGTATATGTTAAAAGTTTTCTAAACACACCATAAGTCGTTGACTCCATCATTACGTGTCACAACCCTGCTATTGCTCGCGTCTTCTTGAGTAAGTAACCTAATCATAGGGTTAAAGTCCCATTAAAACTTATCTTAAATCTGAATGTTTGACTGTTAAATTCAATTTAACTAGTCTCACACAACGAATGATTTTTACCAAGAGGTACACCTCTAAACTACATTAAAATCAAAATAATCACAAAATCGAGCGCTACACGGTGACATGAATGGCCACAGGGAAATATTGAAGGTGGTTGTTTATGTTACACGTCAGAAAACACAGAACTCAGTAAAATTTCGAAATAAAAATAAGAACTTACCTTTAAAACCCTAGACGTTTATATGCATTTCCTTCATGACCTTTTAAGCTATATGAGAAATGTAATACTTTCGTTTAGTATAAGTGGGGGGGGGGTGTATTGCTGACTCGTTCATCAACCAATTCAAAAATATAGGGGAAACGACCGGCGCACTTTCGGCGCCTCAAAAGCCATACATAAACTGTGATATTCCTTTATGTATTCTTGACTTCTAAAAGTACGTCAACCCTGTGAACATTACTACTCTCCCTTCGACCACAAAGATTCACTTTGCACTGGAAAACGCATAAAAATGATATTATACATCCCAATCGTTTCTTCAATTCTTCACAGTAAAATTATTGCAATAAAGATATCCACAACTTCAAAAATCCCACAAAAGGTTTGTGAAAATCTTTAAAACTATCGAGAGAAAAGAAAACGCTTACGGAATTGATGCAATTCTCTTTTTCCTTTCCAGCTTCCAGCCAACTTAAACCAGTATTAAATCCAAAAATAAACTTTCTCCAAAGATTTCATAGGGATTAGATGTTTGATATAGTTTCTTCCGTTGAAACATTGCTGTCAGAAGATAGAAATGCAATAAGTTTTCCTCTAAAAATGTGAAATTTAAAGTTGAAGCATTTACTCCATCATGGTGGCCATGTTTAGGAGAAGCCTAAGCACTGCCTGTCAACGTTTGTCGCGGAAATAGGTCCAAGTTAACGTTAAGGTAGATGTGTTATATCAAATAATGGTCCAACACAAATAAAACAAGTATGAAAAACGGCTTATATAAAGGCGTAAATAAAAATATGTAAACTGCAGCGTTTTATGTCAGACCGCCTAATACATGTTATGAAAAAGTCTCTGCGGAGTGATACATTGAAAGCACTATCCAGGTAAATAGACTTCTCAGTCATCAACCAAAAACACTGAAAACATGGATGTAGAGTTCTTACATATAATGGATCGGATTTTGTTGGCCTGGCTTTGCATTGTCTTTCTTATTTGATTGTCCGCTGGTTATATTCAGAATACACCACACACACGCAACATAACTGTTTTTGAGTTATGGTATTATGGTTGTAGACAAGTAAATACATTTTTAAAAATGATGTTGCTACAACGGTCATTCTCAGAGTTATCAGATTGTCAAATAGAATACTATTAAGTCAAGTCTATTAAATTAATTAAACAACAGTATAAAAACACAAAATATATCAAAATACAAAATTCTACAAGATTGAAACACATTACAATTATTAACATTTGCCTGTAGCTTTGGGAGTTCTTATAATGTTATAATGATGAATAGGGTAAATGACATAACATACGTTCATTATTAAATGTTAAGGCATCACATACATTTACAACATCCGATAATGTATCCATGTCTCTTTAGTTGGAGGTAGGGAACCACAAACTACATGAAATCATCATAGATCAACTTTATTACACAAAAGGATCCTATTAATCTACCTCTGTCTGTCCATGATAGTGTTACTTTATCCATTGAGTTTGCTCAGACATTCTCATTAGATTTCTTTTTCTCACTGATTACTGGGATGTTCTCTAAAGGTCAAGGAGGGGATGGAGGAAGTCCAGACTAGTCCAGGTGCAGGAGGAAATGAGCTTCATGGGTTTAAAGGGGCTCCACTGTCTAATCGGACAGTGCTTCACTGATTCGCTGAGTGCTCCGAACTCACTTATATCCTCCTCTTGTGTTCACAGTTGTGTGTGTGCGCGTTTGTGTCAATGAAAGTGTGCTTCTTTTCTGCCGTGAGAGCCTGGCTAAGTTTGTTGAGTGGGGGTAGGACTCAAATAAATATAGTCCACAGTGCTCACTTTGTTTCACCTCCCACCAGGAGTACACAAAAGCCATCACCGGATGACAATAATTTTAGAATAAAAGTAAAATAAATGAACTTCCAAAAAAAAACACGTCGACAGGCATATAATAAATTGCTTGTGCAAAACCGTGCTTTTCTCGCACTTTTAAAGCCTAGATCAAACTGAAGGTTCATTGAAATGTCCCAAATAATTTTCTAATTAATTCCGGGAGGATTCATTTTGAATTGCTAATGCAGTGCTTTCGTCTTTCAAGCTCAATTGTATACACCACGATAGCAAGCTGCACCACTCCTGCCCCTGTCATATTATGTGATCCTAATGGAGCCCCATCTCCTCATACAACCCAGTCCCTTTGAAAATTCAAAATAACAAAAAACATTCATCATTGAACCTGAGTCAATCTATTGGTCTTAATTAGCCCTTCTTTGTGTTCCGTTCTCCAGTTCTTCAACATTTGAGCGACTTGGGTAAAACATTTATAAAGTGCCCCCAGAAGTGGATCTGGAGCTACCACTGGCTAAAACCTGCCAGATAGCCTATTCATGACATGGCTAGTAGAGTATATAGACTGTATTCATTGTCTACCCTAAATCATCAGAACTTTCACTCTGATGCATGACTGCAGTGAGGTTTTATTAATGAAACATTATAACCATTGTAACTGACCGTTGTTTTGTTAATTAAACCATTCATATAATGACAGACTGATGGACAGTCAACCCGGGACACGTAGGAGAGACTCCTGAACACCAACAATGCAAGGCTGAACAGATAGCCCAGGCTTCTCTGGTGCTACGCATGGGGCTGACATTTCACTACTTTATCAGCAAAGGGCTGTTTGGTGCAGAGGTCAAAGTAGCAGTCCACTTCCTGACTAGTACCTCTCCCTGGCCTCCTGCCACAGTAACAATATCTGGTGTATTTGGCACACAACAGAGGACACGTCATTAATATCAAACCACCTACCTCTTACTCATGAATGTTGGTGAATCTGTGCTGTCACTGATACCTCATCAGATAGAAAATACGGTCATGTATAACTATGTGCAAGTGTCAGCGGCAACCAATCACAACATGTCAATTACATTACATTTAACTGTGTGTAAAATACACACCTCCACATCACCTATTTGTCTTAAACCAAACACAATGCCAAATAACAAACTGAGGATCAATAGTCTCATATCTTGTCATTAGGAATATGTTGTCGAACACTTTGACATCTTCACCCCAGGCTTGGAATACGAAATGGCATCATTCAGAACCATAAGCTTTCCCCAGGCAACAAACCTTTTGCTTACTGTGGATGAAATCAAAAAATCAATAGCAACTAGACCAAAAAACATTAACATAAGTACATCACCAGCACTGGACAACGGAGGAGTGGAAAATTATGGCTTGGTCAGACAACGTCCGACTTCAGTTTACTTGCGTGGCTTGCACCGTCCTCAGACCTCAGTCCAATGTATCATCTTTGGAACAATCTGCACAATCTGTTTGTAGGATGTTTGTATCACCACAGTTCAATTTGCAGCAACAGTGTAACGCCACTGCGTCATACTCGACCAGCATCACTGTGGAACCTGTCCGACACCGTGTAAAAGCTGTCCTGGGGGCAAAGAGGTCTGACCCGTCACTAGGGTTGGATGCTATATATAATGTGAAACAGTCACTGAAGTCCTTGGAGACTATTTGGTTAACCCCCTGAGGGGTGAGTCACATGAAAGAACAATGCAGGACCACAGCGAGCAGCTGCTACAAATTTGGAAGGGTGGGTGGCTAACTCCTCTTTGCCTAATCATTTCCATAGTGTTTGAATTTACACCGGCATGTCTGAGACTTACCACGCAGGATTGTGGCCGTCAGTCGCGGATAAATCGGGCAACATGTACACGTACCGCACAGAAACTTGATACATTTCCGTCACAATTGTCTTAGCACTTGCAAAACTCTGGCGGGGGTATCGTTCGATAATGTCTTAAGATAAAGCCTTAAGATAAGTCTATCTAGAGTTTAATTCTTTCTCTTATAATTTAAATAAGCCCTAAGTAATTTGTTGTTTATCTTCCAGATACTGCTATGGGATGCTGACTGAGGGTCAAAAGTTAAAGGATAATTGGGTAGGGTAAGACTAGTCCCACTTAAACCCATTTAAACCGCAGTGCCTTCTGGCTTGGCCAAGCACTGACATGTTAGCCCACAAGCTAGGCCTGAACCTGTAAATTAATTCTTGTTCAAAAAGTGGGGAACCAATGGCGAAACGTTAAATTATTCCCACTATTAGAAGAATAGAGCTGTCTTAAAGCAATCTGGATAGCTGCGCTACAGAGGCCATTTCCTCCATTCTAGCCTTGGTCGGTCTGTAAAATACGACCTACAAGCGACACAGAGACACAAACATATTTATCTACTGATGGCTTATTAAAAGAAGACTCTCTTGGTCTCTGGTTATCCCCGAAATTCTACAATTAAAAGGAGATTTCATATAACACTACATTAAATATTTCTGGTATTTAGGCTTTCATGACAATATTCCACCTACAACTAGTGTATCTCTACAGATTAACTGTATTTAGTGCTCTAATTAAAAAAGTCTTACTGCTCAATGAACAATGCATACATTTCTTAGAGACTGAAAATGTTACATCCTTAATAAGTAATATCCTAAAATGTATTTAGGAAGACATTAAAGACATCCAGCAATTATGTATGAAACAGTAATATTATCTATCACCTCTTTACAATAACATAATAAAAACCCCCACCCCAACTAATTTAAATAGCATGTTAAAGATATAAATGTTTCCCGTATGTGTGTGCAGTAAATAGATGATTTTTACTGCTAATGCATGACTAATCTTATCCTAACTTTAGAATGTCCATAAGCAAACTGAACTCAACCCAGAGGACTGCAAACAGAACACAACCCAGGGGACTGCAAACAGAACACAACCCAGGGGACGGCAAACTGAACACAACCCAGGGGACGGCAAACTGAACACAACCCAGGGGACTGAAAACAGAACACAACCCAAGGGACTGCAAACTGAACACAACCCAGGGGACAGCAAATGAACAGCAGGTTCTCATATTGGTGTGATTTCATTTCTTTTGAGATTTTAATAGTTGCCTTGTTTTAAAAAAAAAATAAAAATTACAAAAACAAAATATCCAACAAAACAAACAGCTATCCACAGCTGGTGTAACTAAATAATTTCAATATATGTAACAAAGCATCAAAATGGTTAATCTGTCAGACGTAGAACAGAATTCAATCGGGTACTCGACAACATCTTCATAAAAACTGAACACCTCCTTCCATTACACAGAAGGAGGAGCATTTAGCTCCTACTGTCCTGGTGGTGGTGCATGCAGCGGAAAACAACTGCTTTTTGTCCTGCGTCACCTCTCCTTTGGAGAACAGCACCCTGTGGGTCACCAGCCTCTGCCAGGCTCTGCTGAGGTAGGGCCGGTCAAAATCTGAGGCATGGGTGGAGGACCACTGCCTCCACGAGGAAGAGGAGGAGGACGACTCGGCTGCTGCAGGTGTCAATGAGGCCGTAGACGCCTGACCCGAGTGTCTGTAGTTCCTCATGATTGCGTGTGTGGTGGCGAACACTACTATGCGGCATTCCCTCAGCAGTCGGTCCAGGAGCTCTGAACACCTCCTGAGGTTGGCTTCCTGCTTGGCTACGCTCTCCCCACCCCCGCTCCGGTCCACCCAATAGAAGGCCGAGATGCTGTCTATCACCAGTAGACACAGGGCCGGCCGGCTGCAGAAGGTGCTCTCCAAGTGGTGCAATGTGAGCAGCAGCTGGACCGAGGTCGAGCAGTGTACCACGTAGAGTCGGGCCAGACAGGCTCGCACTTGTACTTCGGACTCCGCCGCTGCAACGCCGTCCTCCTCTCTAGCCTCCTCTCCCAGGCGCCGCTCCAGTACTGTCACCAGCCTCAGCATGTCGAAGTGGTAGTCCGTGTCCACGAACATGACCTCCACCTCTAGGCCTCCCCGGTTGGCTGGCAGGATGCAGCGACTCACCAGGTGGAAAAGGGTCTCTGTTTTCCCACTGCCCTCTGTGCCATGAAACTCCACCACGTCACCTAGAACGTTGAAAATAAATAAATACATGTAAATACCCGTAGATACATTTACACATATTCACCTTCGAAATTTGTGGCACCCTTGATGAGCAAAAACAGGCCAAATGAACACCTTGTGCAACCTTGTCTTGCAAGGACAACAGCACTGAGGCTTTTGACCTTAAGACTGGAGAACACGTTAGAAGGGATGGAAGACCATCTCTTCATACAGAATCTTTCCAAATCCTTGGGATCATTCAGTCTCTGCCTCTTTAACTGAATCCATAGTTTTTCAGTATTCAGTATTTTTTCAGTATGGTGCAGCTTGCTATCGTCCATAGTTTTTAGGATTCAAAATATTGGTCAGTTAACCATGTGGATTTCAATGCATTCTCGGGGTCCTTAACTTCTGGAAGATCTACTTGTGGCCAAGTTTCAGCCTCCTGGCAGAGGCAACCTGTTTTTTGGCTAATATTTCCTGGAGCCTTTGAGTAGAGTTCATGATAACCTATATAAGACATTAATAACATCCATTTTACAGTAGGTATGAGGTTATTTTCTGCATACACATTCTAATTTTGACACCAAACTCCCAGCTGCTGTGCGTGACCAGAGAGCTCTCTTTTTATCTCATCTGACCGTGGCACCATTCCAATCCACATGCAAATTCTGTTTAGCAAACTCCAGGTACTTAAATGTAGTTGTTGCTTTTATTTGTCAACCCTTCCAAGTGGCGCTACTTTAATTTTATGCTGTTTATTTGAACCCATTACCTCACTTATGAACAGCAATAATCATTGGCCTACTAGTTATTTCCCCGTGGTGATAGATGACAAATTAATTGTACATGTTGCATGTGCATGTAACTTCATTTTTATACACCAGTGAAACAGGAAGCCATGGAAGGCCACAGGTCCTTAAGACTGAGATGCACTTGAAAAAGTATACTCAGATTGAATTTTGTGTTATTTTATTTATAAGAATCATTATAAATTAAATATGAGTGCCAATAATGTTGACACCTATCTTTTGGAGCAAAACACATATTTCCTAAATGTTTTCTCTGAGCATGTGCATTACCACAGAATAATATAGTTTACTGCAATCTACTGTACCATACTACTACTACTGGTTACAGTAGTAACATACTGGTTACAGTTGTAACATACTGGTTACAGTAGTAACATACTGGTTATAGTTGTAACATACTAGTTACTACTGTAACCATGTCTTTTTGGACTTATGATGAAGCCATCAGTTATTTTGTACACATGGCACTGGCGCCAAACTACCTTGGACTGGTCCAGCACAGTCTGGAAAGATGTGAGGTTCAATGTCCTTCAATGACCGTCTCCCCTCCAACCTAGCAAATAGCTGAAAGGCAACACAAACTCACTTGGTTAATTGTTATTTAAGTATTGCATATATTCATGACCACCAGTCAAAACTGACATCAGATTTTACTTTGATAAAGTGTATAGCTGCTTGCTTCAAATTCCCTTTCAGTGTTTATAGGCCTTCACAGTTGGTAAAATTGCTCATTAAAACAAGGCAACTGTAAACATTTAATTTTTGGTGGAGCTGCTACAGAGTATGTTAAATAGCCAGTGAGCCTACTAAACAAGAGTTAAGGACTTCTGGTGAAGTTCCCACATGGTTTCGCACCATGTTCATCTGCTGATTTATTTCCTACCGGCCATCTGGCCAATCAGATACTCACAGACACATAGTGCCCTCAGAAATTTTTGTTAAGAAATCATGAAAAAACGTTTAAAAATAAAAGTTTACAGCGATGTGTTTTCATTTCGTACAGTCAAGGTAGTTACTTACAGTGGTTAAGTATATGATAAATCATGGGAAACACATAGGGCCGGTTTCGCAGACACAGATTAAGCCTAGCCTAGAACAAAACAACAAGCTCAATGGAGGTTTCTATTGAACTTGTTATCTTTAGTCCTAAACTAGGTTTATCCCGTGTCTGCGAATCTGGCCCACAATGTGTAACTTGGAAGGTGCGCGTTTAATGAGGCAATGGCGAAGACAGTTTGTGCCGCGCGACATACATAAAGTTGCTTTAAAATGTTATTTAACTGCTTAGCTAGTTACAGATATGACACGAGTTTACTTGTTACACTGATAGTAGTTTGCAACATACTTGTGCACCGTTCTCCATCATTTTGGCGGTAGTTGTTGTCATCTCTAGTTGTTAAAAAACAACGCGCAGGATTTTCAAATAGACTTCCTGCTTCTGGTATGTATTTTACCGTAATAACTGATATCGACCAGCTACAGATATTGTTAACAGATCTACAGTAATTACGTTACACAGACGTAGTTTGTATCAATATATCAATTATGAAAATGTAATTGATCGTTTTACAGAATACAATGTCATTTTATATGGGTGCGCGATTCGATACTCGTCGCCCAGCTTAATCATGATCAGGTAGTGGGATTCATATGCCACCTTGCGTTGAGTGTTAATACCTGACTACGTTTGTGGTAGTGACTAATGTGAAAAAGGGAACATCGGCAAAATGGGACATTTGAGCTTTCCAATGGAATGCTTTGGATGTGTTAATTTACATAGGCTACTACTCTACCATAAACGTACCTAGGTAATAAAAGTCACCCCGATCACGCAACCAATGAACATTTTATTCTGTAACACGATCTAACAATATTTATAATTGCAAATAGAAATAGTGACGATTTTCAACATTTAGTATTGTAGGCTTTTTGCTGTTGTTATTTTAAGTGATAATTTCATTAATGCCCTCAGCCATGTCATTTAGCGATAAAAGTTTTTTTTCCTGTAAAATCTGATATGGTGTCAGCAATCACCTACTACAAAACGTGACATAACATTTTGGTTTGGAAAAATAACGCACACAGCCTGGCGTGGTCACACGCCAAAAAGTTGGGATCGGAGCAAAGTGGGTCGTTCCTCTGCTTCGGTGTCTCTGACTGCTGACATGTTTTTATGGCATGGATGTGTATTTTACGCATCAACTTACCATCTGCGGAATGTCAGTCGATGACGTAGGTAATGACGCAGCACGAAACCATTGGTTGATGCAAACATGTCTCAGCAGGGGAATGGGACCATCATGTTTCTATTTTTTGCATCTTCCCTTTGACCCTGGAAGTACTCTCCCTGTCAAACTGACGTATTAGAAATAACGGTAAACAGGCAAATAACAGCACTGTGCAGGGCAGTCAGCACAGGGCGTGCAATCATCCGACCTTCAATGATACAAACTGAGTTGTTGCAAATAATTTATGGTGTTCTAGAATGGCAACCCCTCTACCTCCTTGCGTGATAGATTGTGGGACTGGGTGAGTTTGTTTACACTAAACTGCTGAGCTTGCATTGAAAATAGGCTATTTGATCTGCCTCGAAAATTACATGTATTAATGATATTATGTAAATAATGCGATCAATCAATTAAATATTTGCCATTCTCACCTGTGTAAGTTGAAAGCACCTTCTTAGTTTATAGTAATATTTTAATAAGATGAAATAACATAATTACAGTTTTATAATGTATATAATAAAAAAATACTTATTTGTCATTCAGTTATGTACCGTGTTAGTGCCAATATCTCCCTGTTCGCTGGGCTAATAATAGTAGACTCCTCTTAGTAATAGAAAGTTCCTCTGAAGTGTGTTATAAAGGTTTTATGCAGGATATTTTTCTCAAGGGTAGATTTGTCAAATATCCTGTATGTCACCTGCAAGATAAAAGGCCACCATCAGAGATTAGTCAGCTGTGGCTTTGCTACCATGTATTGTTTGCTATATTCCCCAAATTATCTTTGGGTTAAATGTTTGTAATGCAAAGGTACAAAAGATATCAAATTAATCAAAAAATATATAAATCTACGGTATTCAGAGAGCCTGCAGTAAACTATGGTGCATTCAATCAAACACATAAAAAAGTATCAAAAGTGACTGCTTTCTGAATTCAAAGGCTATGCCAGGCAGGTGCTGTCATAGGTGTGATTAAGCTGATGAATAGCTCTGCCTTTGGGCAGTAGCCTCCATTAGCCTCAGCCTCTATTAATTAAACCTTTGCATGTTTTGGCTACCAATATACATTTTAAATGTGATTACTTTCACCTCCATTATAAATTAGCATGGTTATACAGGAGGCTTTATTGTAATAAAAAGATCTGTCGTTGAGAGAGAATCTTGTTGCCAATTTATTATAAGGAGCTAATCGCTACAGGTTTCAGGTGTTTCTGAAAAGTTAATTTCAAAATGATTGGGTAGAGGAAATAGTGTTAAGTGTATTCTGCTTACTTTGATGGTACAGAACAAGATGGTATACTTATAATATGGCACAAGCAAACTTTTTTTAAAATTTGTGTTTACATATTTGAAATTATGTTTATTGTCATGGTATACAACATTGGCATCTAAAAGTTTAAATGAATTGCATACACAAATAATGTACCAATAACTTTATATGATCAAGTGAAGCATGATAGCTTCATGGTAATACCCATTGGAAAACTATGGTCACAGAGCAATGATGACTGTGAGCTAGAGCCATTTGACAGTGCAACATCGGTGATTGTGATCTAGAGCCATTAAACATTGTAACTTTGGTAACTGTGATCTAGAGCCTTTTAAGAGCACAACATTGGAGACTGTGATCTCAAGTCACAGTGCAACATCGGAGTCTGTGATCTAGAGCCTTTTAACAGTGCAAAATTGGTGACTGTCATGACTGTGGATTTTCTTTGAATGCAGATACACCAAGATTGGATATGCTGGAAACACGGAGCCGCAGTTTATCATGCCCTCCTGTAAGTGTACTGCATAGTTTAACATTGCAACAATGCCAGACACTGTGTACTGGGGACAGACAGATTTTCAGAACCAAAACAACAAGGCACAAGCTGGTGACGTAGTCCATGATTATTGCCTCCTGTTCTAAATACCAGACGTGACATGCCATTTGTAAATGTAGGTCGCTGTAATTATTATGTGTTACATTTGGTGCAACGCCTAGGGGCAAGAGTGATTGCTACTGCTTTTAAATAGACTGACGGTTTACTTGGGCATTTTGGATGGGGATCCTGAATGGGCTTTTTAATGGTGCAGATTCTTGACTACAAAGGTTGGGAATTTGAATCCATGAAGCATTTCCCAGACTTTTTTGATTTGTGTATTTTCTTATCCTCTCCTAAACATTAGCTTATCAACCTTAATCCTAACCTTGGAGTTTGTAGTGTATCCTACATTTTGCAAATTCGTAACATACAATTTGTTTCGCAGTTTGTTGTCAGATTTATAGATATTTTTAAGATGTGTTTTTTTTGGGCAATTTAGGCTTTTTCTTTGATATGGACAGTGGTAAAGGATAGAGTTTCTGTCAAAGTGTAGTGGGTTGGATACAAATCCATGCTGGGTTAGATCTCTTAACACCAAAAGCACTGGGTTAGATCTCTTACCCTGGTCCCTAACCTTTTTTTATTAAACACAACTATATACAGTGTGTTTTGTTTAAACAATTGAAATAAACACAGAAGTAAAAAATGATATTAATTAGAATAAACCGAATAGAGTGGATCTCACCATTATGAACAGATAGCAACCATCACGATCCCAGTTTCTCTATGCTGCTCTGGCAGGCAAGGTAGAATGCCCACCATTTACATCTAAGCCTGATATGAGATTGATTCTTAAGAATAGTTTGTTGTTAAAATGTAGTATTAGGAGGACAGATACTTAAAATGCACTAGGACTTTGCCTCTTTTATTACAATGGCTGATCTAAACCCTTTGTGTTCCAAGAGGTAAGAGTAAGCCCCGCCTCCCTCTTGTTTGTAGTTGCTAGAGGATCTTGCTTAATGTGTGTTCCAATAGAAAAGTGTGATTGCACCTAGCATAGTAGAGCTCCATGAGCTGTCCCCCCCTGCCCAAGCAGTGTCCGTCATACAGTAATAATGTTTAAGTAATATTCCATTGGTAGCCAAATGTAATGCAACATCATTCTAAATGAAGTGTCTTAGAGATACGTACAGAATGTAACTAAATGCTGTGAGACCAGGTTGGAAAATGTTATAAACATTTATTTTACTCCAATTTTGGAGTTTTGAGTTTTTGGATGAGTATTTTAATCAAGGTCTGCCTTGGGGAAACACTAATTAAAAGCAGTGTAGCCTCCCATCTCATCACATGGCTCTGTAACCTTCTCCAAGCCACTGCACTTGAGCTGTAATTTCAATCATTAACATCTATTTATTTCTCAGGGGAACAGAAAACAAAGTTTCAGACTATATTGTTTTGAACATTGTAAACCACAGATATATGCTTGCTGGCTGTGTTAACTTACGAGCCTAGCTTTGCCATCTGTCCATGGGCTTGATGGAAGGGAAGTCTACAGAGGAATATAACTCCTTTTTATTATTCTTGTTTGCTTTTCTTTCAGGCATCGCTATACGTGAGTCGGCCGGCGTTGGAGACCAGGCACAGAGGCGACTTGTGAAGGGAGTGGATGACTTAGATTTCTTCATTGGAGATGAAGCTATTGATAAGCCCAACTATGCAACTAAGGTGAATGTGGCAACCAGTGTGTAAAAAGGCTAAGTTACTTCAACTAATATAAACTGTCTTTCATTGCTTTCTAATAGTGATGTCAACTGTTGGAAGATAATGATGAAAGTCACCTCAGGGCAAATGGAAGTCCATAGTAAATACGGGTTCGGCTGGGGTTTTTAACCATACGTTTTTCTGTTTCTGAAGTGGCCTATCAGACATGGAATGGTAGAAGACTGGGATTTGATGGAGAAGTTCATGGAACAGATAATATTCAAGTATCTTCGGGCTGAGCCTGAAGATCATAGCTTCCTCATGGTGAGGGACCGTATACTGAAAATGTATGTCAGTGATGTTCTTTATATCATGGGGGTAACATTTATCTTTTGTTTCATTGTATGGTGATTTATGAATTTAATGTCTTTTTTTTTGAAAGACAAACACACACTATAAAGTCAAAAGATTCATGTTTTTTGTAAGCCCTACTTTTCATTGCAATGGTTGGCTGTCATTGCTTTTATATTGCGTCTGTTGGACTGGACAATACATTGTATGTTTGTTTCCCCAGACAGAGCCTCCGTTGAACTCCCCAGAGAACAGAGAATATCTGGCTGAGATCATGTTTGAGACCTTCAACGTCCCTGGCCTGTACATCGCAGTTCAGGTACCACAAAGACGCGTTTCCATTCATTCCCACCAATAACCTGGGGTGGGGAATTACAAAGACCTGTTTAAAGACTTGATAGATCGGTGGATGTACACAGAAATTTACAGGTGATTCATTAAGAACAAGAGTCGACTTGCAAATGAAATGCTTGCTTTCAGGTTTTTCGAAGCCTTTCACTGTTCACTGTGAATGTGAAGACTGATTTACTGAAATCTGTCTCTCCATGATCCTGTTGGTTCATTCCAGGCAGTTCTGGCCCTGGCAGCATCATGGACATCCAGACAGGTGGGCGAGCGCACGCTGACAGGCATTGTGATCGACAGCGGAGATGGGGTTACCCATGCCATACCCGTGGTAACGACATCAGTTTGATACATACGACATACTGTACATGTAGATTCAGTCAAGTCTCTGTCAGAAGTTTGGACACGCCTACTCATTCCAGGGCATTTCTTTAGTTTAACCCTTGTCCACATTGTGGAATAATAGTGAAGACATCAAAACTATGAAATAAACACATACGGAACCGTGTAGTAACCAAAAAAGTGTTAAACGGGTATATGTATACAAAATACATTTTGTATTGTGAAATTCTTCAAGGTCGTTACTCTATGCCTTGATTAGTACTGTTCACCCTCTTTGCATTCTCTCAACCAGCTTCATGAGGTAGTCATCTGGAATGCATTTCCAAAAGTCTTGAAGTATTTCCCACTTATGCAGAGCGCTTGTTAGTTGCTTTTCCTTCACTCTGCTGTCCAACTCATCCCAAACCATCTCAATTTTGACTAAATTTGTTACTATGATTCCATTCAGTATGTGTCATTTCAAAGTTTTGATGTCTTCACTATTGTTCTACAATGTGGACAGTAGTACAACTAAAGAAATACCCTTAAACACACTTGAATGTTAGACTTGCACTGTAAGGTGTAATAGGTCAAGGACAATTATGTCCACACTTAACCCATGGTTACAGGTCGTTAGAGATTAATGGCATCTAAGGTCATGTAGAACTGTTCTGAAACACGAAACCATCTAAGGTCATGTAGAACTGTTCTGAAACACGAAACCATCCGTCAACTTTGGGGTTGTCATAGTCCACAATGATACGAGTGTTGAAATGAGTGTCCCTTTTTGTTGGCGTCTCTAAAGAAATCTAGGCCACCTTGATTGCTTACGGTGGCTTTTATTGTTGGGGAAACAAGCTGATTTAAAACTCTTTCAGTGATCGGCTTTGATTGTATGTTTGTCCAAATTCAAAGGAATGTCAGTGTGTACAACCTAAAGCGTCCTGGGTTAATGAGAGGATCCAATGAGGATGGACATGTAAGGGGACGTTTTATAACCAACCCTTCCCTAATAGAAATAGCCCTATATCATGGGTAGGATTCCCACAGGACATGCTTCAACATCCCTTATGTACCTTGTGAGTTAGACTCCTGTACTGTTTCTTAATAGTCCAAAGTTCCCTCCTTTTGGGCATTCGCCATAATGTTCTTAGCTGTGTTCCTATGTTTGAGTCAGAGTTACTGGGAGAGAGAAAACAAGGAGAATTAGCTTATTGACCAACATACTGTACAGTAGTGCACGTGACATTCCTAGATACGACTCCCTCCCTGTAAACACAATGTGACATGAAGTTGTGTGTCTGTTCTTCAGTCTGTTCTTCATGATGAGTAGAATGTATGTGGAGTTTCTGATGTATTTTAGTGAACATTAAAATGAAAATAACTGACAAATGAATTTGACATCTTAGAACACTACTGTATATAGTGTGAAGCATATGAAAAACCACTGGTGTTCCTATGTAGAGGATAAATAATGGTAGTTGTTAACGTAATAATCCCAGAGCATACATCACACTCATGCATAAACACGACTGCTTTGTAAATGAACCCGCCCACTTTGATTCTGTAGAATCCATAGCATTTTGTTTTAGCCAATAATCACAGTAAGTGTACGGTGTTTGGTGTGCTACATGTATACAGAAACTTTTTGGGATATTTAGCCTGTGTGGTGTGGGAGTTACAGCCAATTGTCTCGACACAAAATCAAATCAGTATGGTTTGGCATCTGGTCCATTGCCCTCTGACTTGCCCCCCACCCCCACCCTTAGCTCCTCAGGCTTTCAGCGCTGGGTTAACTATTAAAAAAAATGAAAACACTCTTTGAGCCGTTGTCACGATCAGATTGTGGTAACATTTCGTCCCACGTTTTGTAATGCTGTGTCCTGTACCAGGCTGAAGGCTATGTCATTGGGAGCTGTATAAAGCACATTCCCATAGCAGGTCGAGACATCACCTTGTTCATCCAGCAGCTCCTCAGAGAGCGAGAGGTGGGCATCCCTCCTGAGCAGTCCATGGAGACAGCCAAGGCCATCAAGGTAAAAAAAAAAAGGAGACTGGTAGTGAACAGGTTCGTTGTTGGACTGACAACCATAGGCTCCTTGCTTTGAGTTATGGTCGGCACTCCGCTACGAATTCACTGCATTATGTACTTGTGTATCGGACGACCATGCCGAACCAAGTTGAAATATGCTGATTCATTTCGGTGTGTTCTGTTTTCCCCAGGAGAGGTACTGCTACATTTGTCCAGATATCGTGAAGGAATTCACTAAATATGACACAGACCCTGGCAAATGGATCAAGCAGTACAAAGGCATCAATGGCATTAGCAAATCTGAATTTCAAATAGACATTGGATATGAACGCTTCCTTGGTCCAGAAATATTTTTTCACCCAGAGGTATTTCTTGATTAACTGAATAATGTCAATTTTTTATGCTACACTGTTCATAACATCTAACAGGACATCAGTTGTTCACCATAGCTGTTACTCCAGTAATGTTTAAATTTTTGTAATTGTTCATTTGAAATAAGTATCTTCAAGAAGTCCCCAGTTGTTGTTGAATAAGATATCAGTAAATAAGGTATATATTCGTTTTGTAGCATGAACATGCCAGTCAGGCTGTTCTCGTTTTAAACATTCCCTTTTAATATACACCAAATCTACCCTGTGTTTAACAGTTTGCCAACCCAGATTTCATGCAGCCCATTTCTGATATAGTGGATGAGGTAATAATGAACTGTCCAATAGATGTCAGAAGACCTCTATACAAGGTATGGCTTCAGTACACCAAATTCTACATTGAGTTGTTTGATGGGGGAAACCTTCAGTATAATTATGTATTTAAGTGGCCTTGGGGTTGTCTAGCAGTCTAAGCGGCTGACCTCGGCACACATGAGATGTGCTGAGATGGCCTACTGCCCGTTAACTTTTTATATATATAATCTAAAAAGATTATTTTTAAAATGTGAGACTTGTAGAATCGTTTATCGATTCTAATGTGTTTTTTATTTTGTCCACCAGGTGTCAGTGCACACATTGTTAACATAACCGACAGATGCATATTGGCCATGTTGGCTCCTTCAGTGATTTGCTTTGATTGTATGTCTGTCCAAATTCAAAGGAATGTCAGTGTGTACAACCTAAAGCGTCCTGGGTTAATGAGAGGATCCAATGAGGAAGGACATGTAAGGGGACATTTTACAACCAACCCTTCCCTAATAGAAATAGTCCTATATCACTGATAGAATTCCCGAAAGACATGCTTCAACACATAAAAAAAAAATACATTTTGCAAGTCACTGAACTTCTATTATTCTAGTGAACCAACGTCCTTTAAAGACTTTCCTCGTTCTTTTTATGAATGTATTAACGCAGTGACAGCCCTCACAGTCCCCACAATCGGCAGTCTTAACACCTGAGGTGGACAACCATCTCCTCCAGAAATTGAAAGGTAGTCATCTGCAGTAAAACAGTCTGCTGCTCTGCCTTCATCTCCTCTTGTGACACCGGTAATAAATGGATTCGGTAAAGAAAAAACAAGGATGGAAAGAGCGATGAAAAAGGAGGGGGAGGAAGAAAGGGATAAAATATTTATGAAGGAAGGTGCTTCTTTAAAAATATTTTTCATCCCATTCCGGTGAACGGGGTGTATGTTTCTTTCAAAGCCTTCGAAGTGTGTTTACAGATGATTGATCCCCCTTTGACCTGTAATGACAATGGATCGCTGGCTGATCCCCTATTATCGCTGAACATCAATATTTAATTCCGGTTAAATAAGAGGCTCCGGTTTTCCCTCGGCCTTGTCTACTGCCTCTGTTTGCATGCTCTCCCTCTTTCTGTCCCTCTCTTTCTGTCTCGCTCTCTTGGTTGTGGTTTATAGCCATATTTTAAGACTTGACCAACATAGCTTTTGCATATTTCATACGGTATCAACAACCTCACGGTTTTCATTATGTGAAAATAATAGCCTAATGCTTCGGCACTGAGTCCTGACTGGACAGAGAAAGAGGGTCCAACTGAAAATAATATCTCTTATTGTGTGTTTGTGAGTAGTCCCTGCTGAATGAAGACCCTGTTGTTTGTTTCGATGGGTTTGGGAATCAGTTGCCTGATGTTAGTAGTGTTGTCACATTGCAGAATATTGTCCTGTCTGGTGGTTCCACCATGTTCAGAGACTTTGGCAGGCGGCTGCAGAGGGACCTGAAGCGTTCGGTAGATGCCCGGCTCAAACTGAGCGAGGAGCTCAGCGGGGGACGGATAAAGGTGTGTGTGTGTGTGTGTGTGTGTGTGTGTATCAGTGATGGTGGTGCTGGGAAGAATGTGGGCACGGTGGACGGATGGTGACCGGGCCGGTTTCCTCTTGTTTTCAGCCCAAGCCCATGGAGGTGCAGGTGGTCACACACCACATGCAGCGCTACGCCGTCTGGTTCGGGGGGTCCATGCTCGCCTCCACGGTGAGGTCGCGCACAGGCAAACGCACGCGGACGCGCGCCACACCGATTACGGTCAATCCGGCTGTTGCTGTCGGGGAGTGTCACACGTTTCTACGGTAGTAATGCGTTTCGTTTTTTTGGTTTCTCTTGTTTCTCTACAGCCTGAGTTCTTACAGGTTTGCCACTCAAAGAAAGACTACGATGAGTATGGCCCCAGCATTTGCCGCCACAACCCAGTCTTTGGCATCATGTCCTAACCGGTACCTGCCGTGCTCCCTGGCCGGAAATCAATGCGTCATTACCTTTGTTCTTTTCACCATAGCACTCTAACTGCAGTATATTGTACAATCAGTATAGGCTACTTAGAAGTAATGTGAAGAACCAAAGTAATTGAATTAGACACAGACTTGATATTGTACACAAACGGGGAATGTTCTTTATTCTCATAGCGGCTTCATTACAGACCATTTTATAAAGTAAAACAACAACAAATATGAACAGCAATGCTTTTGGTTGAAGCCATGAACTGAAGACTGTTTAATTGCATCAGATTGATTTGTTTCACTGTGTGCGACTTTGTTTGGATCCCAGGATGGATGAATAATGTACTGTAGGAAAGCAGCCACAGTAACTTCTGGAGCTGCCCAAATTCTCCAATACCTATTGAAAGACAGGAATACTTTGAAAATGTAAATACAATATATTGATATAAATATAATATTCAAAAATGTGTATACATTTGTATTGAATATAGTTTATCAGAACAGGTGGTTATTGAACAGATGTAGACAATGGGATGTACTTCATTGACTCGAAATAGAGTAACGTCAAAGAAGAGAGATTTAGTTTTATTAAATCCAAAATTATTTATTGAATTATTTTTCTCAGCTACAAAAAAACAATCTAAAGTATATAATAAAACTGATGTATTTATTTATCATTGTGTATCTGAAAGTTATTTCCATAGTGAACTTTGCTCTGACAACTGCTGTACGTGGCTAATGTGAATAAAATCACTTGTTGGCACCTTTAAGGCATGTTGATTTATGTTTGATATCTAATATGACACTTTGTGCAACAGACAGTCATTTTTACTGGGAAACACTTATTAACATTATTTTAATTTGTTTGTGTGCAATACTGTAAAGTGTGTACAATAGGTTTTATAGTTGTATACAGCCAATTACTAGATGAAACTTTCTGTGTGATTTGAGGCTGAGACAGAGATTTCAGTCACTTCATTCAATCTCTATTGCCAATGGCACACATGATAACAAATATACATAATTCTGTACAATGGAGAGTGGGTCATTGTTGTGCAGAAATATGAGTCCTCACTCCAGTCTGATGTCCTGTGCTCTCTGGATCAGGTTTTATTAAAGGAACTCTATATTATGCTCCATTCATCCATTTCTCAGTCTTGAGCAGTCTGCCTGTTACGCTGCTGAGAAACATCCCCACAGCATGATGCTCCCACCACCATGTTTCATCGTAGCGATGGTATTAGCCAAATACAGGCTTGTTGATAAAAATCTTCTCAATAATGTAATTACCACATAAGGTAATCTGCTTTGTCACTAGCGGCCCCTTTAAAGCTCATCACTGTGATCTTTACCCTCTGGTTAACCTTGATAGATACACAACACCAAACTCATGGCTGCCAAATTTTTCCTCTGTTCCCTTTTAGGTAAATGCCTCCTCTAACTCAGCTCAATCCTTAACATCTGCTTCTTTAATAGTAACCTGGGCTACAGTACATATCTTCTTCTCATCACTTATAAAGCCTGCATATCCATTAATCATCATGTGCCACTGCCAGTAATTGGAATTAATCGCAAAAGACCATTAAACAATTTTGTCACACATCACCCTATCTGGACAATGCACCTTTCTTATAAAATCATCATCATTGAAAGAGAGAATTGGTTCTACATTGTCCTGGTAAATAACGGTAAAATAAAATAGACACCATTCACCATATTTTTCCTGCTAACGAAATCAGCATACCATAAAGATGTCCCTTTGTTCTTTAATGAACACTCAGAAGACATTACAATGAAACTTTTTTCCCCGTGAACTTGGCATACCCCTCCTGAGACAGACTGTAGCTTTGATCAAAACACAATCTGGGATTCACCCGTCGACCCTGCTCTCTGCAGCTTACCTGAGGAATAACCATGGGGGCCTTCTGACCTTCATCTTTGGATCTTATGTATGCTATTGTATGTCTCTTCAAGTTTCAACAAAAAATCTGAGGCAAGTTCCTTAAACCAAATTCCTGCCCGCTCCAGCTCAGATTCCACAGGCACCAGAAGTTAATCAGACAATAAAACAATTATAAATATGAAAATGTGATTAAAAACATTAAGTATTTACCCCCTTTGCTATACCCCACCTGAATCAGCTCAAAGTAACCTAATTAGTTGAATGGAGTCCACCTGTGTGCAGTTAAAGTGTTTGACATTATTTCAGGTTAAATAGACCTGTCTCTGGGAGATGCCACAGTTGGTTAGTACAATTTCTATCAAAAACAACATCATGAAGAACTAGCAACACTCAAATGAGGTAAGAATTACCGGAAAAGGTTTTTCAAAAACACCAATCAGTGGTAGAATATAAGAACATTTCCAAAGTATTTAATACCCCTGGAGCATAGTAAAGTCTATTATTAATAAATAAATAGGAAAATGGTACAACTGTGAATTTGTCTAGAGCAGGTCATCCTCAAAAATGTATCTAGGCAAGTTGGCCAGGGAGGCCAATAAGAGGCCCATGGAAACTCTAAAGGACTTTAAAAGTGTGATTACTGCAACAAAAGGCTGAGTGCTTCACAAAATTGGCTTGTATGGGAGAGTGGCAAAAAGAAAGCCATAGTTGAAATAAAGTCACATAAAATCTCAGCTAGAGTTTGCCAGGAGGCATGTGGGAGACCAGGTGCAAAAAGATTCTAAACACTAAGGGTTATGTTTGGCACAAGCCTAAGCCTAAGCCTACACATCATTTTGAGAACACCATCCATACCGTGAAGCGTGGTGGTGGCAGCATCATGCTATGAGGATTCTTCTCTGCATCAGGGTCTGGAACGGTTGTGACGATAGAGGGCAAAATGGATGCAGCAAAGTACAGAGAAATACTGGGGGAAAAAACCTGCTGTAGTCTGCAAGAGACCTCCCAAGTCCCAAAGCAAAAAAGCAAAATAAAAGCACATACAGCCAAAGCAAAATAAAAGCATGAATACAAAAAGATCACTGTCCCAGAGTTGCCCAGTCAAACCTTAATCCAGTCGAGAATATGTGGAAATAGTTGAATATTGCTGTTCACTGAAGGTCCCACCCAACTTGACAAAGCTTGAGAAATTTTGCAAAGAGCAATGGGAAAGATGTGCTGTTTCCAGATGCACCAAGCTGGTAGAGACTCATGGTTTCATTGAAAGTACAATCCTCATGAATACTAAACAAGCTAATAACCATAATATTGTCATTTCATCCATAATTTAAATGTATTGTCATTTCGTTAAAGTCCATAATTTAATTGTATTGTCATTTTGTTAATTCGTTAATGTCAGTAATTTAAATGTATTGTCATTTAGTTAATTTGCTGAAGTCCATAATTTAAATATATTGTCATTTCGTTTTCAGATTGTTGAAGAACATTTTCCTTTTGTCATTTGTGATGAAAATGGGATTGTGAGAGACTGACCTTGCTTTCGTGCTTGTTTGCTTCCATTCTAGTCTGCGTGCGTGCATGCGGGTATGTTTTTTGTGCAGGGTGTGCAGCGATTAGAATGTCAAACCTTTCCACTTCTTACATCAATAAAGCTGGTTAATATGTTATGCTCAAATTCCCTCATATCAGCAGAAATGTGCAAGACTGGCAGTGGAGTGATTTCATGACCTGCTCTGTCCACAGGGAATCGTTAAATCAATGGGCCAAATATTTAAATTAAATGTTTGTGGAGAAGGGAAGTAGACTCTGTGAATTGATCAAAGTAACCAGAATGTTTAATGTTTTAAAACAGGCACACTGTGGAAATTTAACCAACAGCTTTTCATGAATACATTTGATAATACCACATTTACAAATATTGTTATTTTCCTTGTTGCATACGTATGCAACTACTTTTTAAAAAATGAACTTACTTGTTGAAATTGTTGTTTAAAAAACAACACACTGAGAACCAGTGCTTTATACCGGAATAAGAGAGCGGTGTGCCGGGTAATATATATGCTATCTTTTTTAAATGCCTCACTAATTGCCATGCAATTGGCGCAGGGTTTATTTATCCTGCCTGGCTTGAGAAGTCACTTCGTAGTCATGATCCCAAACATGAAAAAGACAGAGTGAAATGGAGAAAACCACTGCTTTTGAAAATGAAACTAAATGGAAATGGCATTCTCCTCAGTGCTCAGCTGTCAGTGTGCCAGACAGAAGGGGAAATAACACGGGGAGTGGGACGGGGACTTTGTTTGGTTTTGAATGATAAAGCTACATTTGAATTGCAGATATTAAATGGGCATCAATCACAGTGCAAGTCTATTTGATTACATGGCCGCACATTATAGAGGTCTCTGGACTTGCTTACTGACACTGTGTCAATGTCTGTCAATGTCTGTCTTATCAGATACTCATTATTAAAAGTGCAGTAGATTGCACTGTTGTAAACTGTCGTCTTAGACTCTCAGGTGAAGGATGGGTGTACCATAATGAAGGGCAATGATAAGCACTTAAAGACTCTAATTGAGTTTCCAAACTCATCACCACAGGGTGTCTGAGGACTTCAGTGCATTGAAGTGCCTTGGTTTGTTTTTCTCATATCCATACTTTTTTTTAAAGTCTTTGTCAAATTCCAGGTTCACGGATATCACAGCAGTAAATTCACTGCCTTGCATTACAGGTGTGTCGTTGAGGCCAGGTGTTAAAGTCATGTAATACTAACTAACCATTTTAGGTGGGTGGGGTTGGTGCGGTGGTGTTGGACAAGGGTTGCTTTGTTATGTCTTGCTCTAGCGACTCCTTGTGGTATGTTGAGTGCCTGAAAGCTCATACTTCCTGGTTGAGTAATCAGTGACAGCAGAGGCAGAACAGAAAACAAAATGTTTTATTTTTTCCTACACTATTTCCTGTATGTAATTTCGCAAATCTAAAAAAACAATAACCAGGTTCAGCTTCAATACCTGGTTTAAACTCTCCAATGCCTATAAACCTTTAAACCCTCCACTACCTAGGAAGATTAGCTTTCAGCCACTGACTATTAAGCTTTCATCCAGATCTTGAGGCAGAAATAGCTTCAAAATCCATTTGAAAATGGAAATCTGAACTAAATATCCAGTATACATATACACCGAGCCAACAACTCACACGTCAGCCCCGAGGTGGCGGCAACAAAACTAAATTCATCATATCAACGTTCACTTCTTCCTTCCTTCAACAGTACAAGTCCTCCAAACACATGCCAAGGGGAATGCATGTAGCCCATTATATTTGATTGGCTGTGCCCTTCAGAAAAGAGAAAGAAAACAGGGTCATCATGCCACGATGGAGAAAACATAACCACAGCTATTCTGAGACAGGTACACTAATGTGTTACCTGCTCTTTCTCCAATGTTATTTTGAGTCCTGCTCAGAATGAAGAGCCTACCTCCATCACCTCTTTGAATGTTAACACCCAAGACAATTTTGGTTTCTGGTGTCCATGTAAGCCAACACATACTTGTCTTCCTCTGTCACCTGTCTAGGTATGTGAGGATGAAGACAGGTACTGTATATGAGAGAGAAGTGGTTGGTAACATTGATATTCCTCTCTGGCGAACTTAGTGGCTAACAGAAAACACTCTTAATTTCACAGCTGATCACATAGGATTGATCCTCAACAACCTAATAAATATATTGCGATGTAACTAACACTACGTTACCATTCTAACACTATCAAAAAGGCTATGAGAGTGCTATATTGTGTCATAGTAATATACATAAATTACTTACCATTTACCATTACCATACCAAAAGTTTTGCTTGACAATCTAATTTATACTGAAGATATTCCCGCAACAATATATGGAAATATCATGTCACACTTTAATCTTTAAGAACTATGACGCACATAAAGTGTCAATTATAAGGATTCTGCCCATTTCTTGGACAGGCAATTATTTTATTGCTATTCAAATTCATAAAGGCTCCTGTCACATCATATTTTTTATAATGACGTGTGATATTTCAGTGACATTTTTGGTTATACCTTCTTTGCATTGTGATCCATGCTTTCCATTTTCAATTAAAACTCTCTGTAAGTCATTCCATGTCTTTTCAGCAAGCCATGACACCCACCATCTCAGACTGTTCTGAAATATATTTCCAACTACAGAAGTTATAATCATTGAATTCCTCACAAAGAGTTGTGGTCCATATCGTTTATTAGGTACTATATGTGCACTATATTCCCCAATTTAGTCACATTGTCACGGAACGGCATGGAGGCAGGACACAGGCGCAGAGGTTTCCAAGGCAAATGTAATTTAATAACAGACTCACAATAAACACCGCTGTCAACATGAAAACAATGACCAACAGGGAGCTGAACAAACGACAGAACTAAATACAATGCCTAATGAGGGAGCAGGACCCAGGTGGGTGGAAAACACTGGTGAAACCAATAAACTAAGGGACGCTAAACAGAACACAGAAACAGATACACCAGAACAGAAACACACGGAACATAGAAATATAACGACCGGCACGGCACAGGCCTTGACCAACCGTTACACATATCTAATTGCATCCATAGCCCTGTTCTATTTTTTTTGTTAGAATAGAAACATTACAGTTTGCAATTATGACAATGCCTTTTTACAACGACTCTCCAGCAGGGTTGGGATTGAGACGTGTTGCTGAGCTTTTCTGCTTTTTATCACTCCTCCTGCTCAATAAGGAAGCATCAGTCAGCATGTATGCGCCGGACGAAGAGCACATTCCCCAGCCAACAACCACGATTGAGCTCACAGGTACCCAACATGCCACATGGTGTAACTAGAGCTGAATAAAACAAGACAAAACAAGCACCATTCCTGGTAGATAAGACTCACAAGAACATGGTGTACTAAATCAGTCTTGTGGATCAAAAATAACATTCTTGTTATTTTATAACATTTAATAACATTCTCAATACTGTACATTTACAAATCAAGTGCATTTTTGCCAGGCTGTCATAGCTCTTATAAACAAAGAAAACATTTATCTTTGACTACATTTTTTAAAATACTTTACATTTTACAAGTCAGTACCCATTTCACATTTTCATGTAAGAAATGGGAAGAACTGTTGTAGTGAGTATCATAAATTAACATTTTATGACACTGGTTTAATTCAGGGAACTATATTGTCATGATAAATGAACACAGATGAAACGCACAGGGATGAGACCACATTTTGCTGTCTCTATTACAGCAACATTCTAAATCTCTGAAGGAAAGCTTGGATTTGTTCATTTGGAAAAGTCAACATACAGTACATATGGTAATTTCCCACAAGATAATGATCAATGATGTGATGTCACACAATTAGAAACAAAAATGTAAAAAATATATTGAGTCCTGAATAAAATTGAATGTTTTAGCTTTTATTTGATGTGTATTGTCACATGTTAATGTGTAGATTATGGCTCTTGTAACACCACAACTTCCACTCTTAAATTGCTCTGGATTATAGGATCTGCTAAATTACATACATATATAAACCAATTGTAATGTCACAGTTAGTAACCAAGCCAACGCTTCAGACAATAAATCATATTGTTGTTGCTCTTTAATGCCCTTCTGTTCTCTGATATATTATGTATAAAGAGCCTTAATGAAAACTTTATTGGAACATTCCCAGTGTTTTGCTTGAGATACTTGTACGTACAATATACATTCTTGCACCTAGAATACAAACTGAGGTGTGAAAAGCCTTGAGCAAAACATTAGTTTATTAGTTACAAGGGTATGTTGGTTACTTGTTCAAGGTCAACAATCTGTAACGACAACATCCACGAAACACTAAATACAGTTGAATCCACTGTCTGGGGATTAGTCATAACTTCCAATGCATCAAGATCGAGCTAGTCATTACATTGCCATAAGTAAGAGCTAGCTGAAAGCCTCTGCAAAAATCCCTTCCACTGAATACAGTGGTATTATCTCCCCTTTGAAAGCATTAACTTGAGGCAAAGCTTTTAAAATAGGTTTCTCCCATCTCTTGTATTTTCTTTTCAGACTAAAAATAAACCTGCCTTTCTAAACCCCTCCAACTGCATTCAGTTAAGAAAGATGTTTACTTAGTGTGGAAGAAAGACTGGGAGGGAAGGAAGAAAGAAAAGAGCGGGGAGGGAAAAAGAAAGAGGGGAGAGAGGAGGAAGAGAGACACAGAGACACTATGGCTGAAAGAGTTGGTTTGGCTTAGTGGCCAATGACAGAGAGTAGAGAATGGTTAGTTATGGTTGTATGAGTTTTTGGTTTAAGATATTCAAAATGGACAGTTTATGCCTTAAGCTTGACTTTCCAGGAAATGGCAAAAAACATCCTGTAATCTCTTAAATTGCCTGATAATCCATAGTGAGTGAAAGCAATGCAGTAGGTCCACTATACAACCTGCTCAAACAAAGGGAGGAGGGAGATTTAAGGTTTGCGTTTTCAACAGTAGCAAAGACAGTTTCTGAAATCTTAACTGTATAAGTTTGTCACTCTATTTTGCACAACTCCAAAGTGCTTGAGAACATCTGATGTACTGAAGTAATCCACCATAAAATGACAATAATGAACATCAAGTGGGAAGACGGATTGCATTGTCTTTATTTCCCTTTCTTTCCATTACAACTGAAAGCATTTGTCACCTAAATCTATTTCTGGCTGGTCTTGATGTGTATACTTTAAGCTGCTGAACACAACCAGGTCCTCTCACAAAACAAGTCTAAAGACATGGAGTCTACTCCTCTGTTTGCAGAGAAGTCTGATAGATGCCGAGAGGTCTGGAGTTGGGTTGAGCTACTATGCCCCTGGCATCAGGCCCTTAGAGCCTCATTAAAACTGGGGTTATGTCTTTCCAACATGCCAGAACCGCAGCTAACCCAGATGTTAGTAGAGGACTGCAGAGGTAGATAGAAAGAAGGTGCAAAGGTGAAACAGCGAGTGGGAGAAGGAGAAAGGGCTCTGATAAAACTCTCAGGCCCTACTCTGCAAATCTGCTCCCTGTAGGACACAAAGCTTAAGCATAGGAATTGAAAAGTATCGGAACCTGTTTCTGTCTCTGCATGTGTTTGTGAAGGATTACATTGTGCCAGAGTTCAGGGTATGGCAGAGTTTATTACCCTTCTGTTTCTGTCTTGGAGAAAACCAAGGTCATGTAATTGTTGTTGTGTGACACAAACTGTAGAGTTGACTGAAAGAGTTGGTTTTGAATAGCATACTTCATGATAGGGTGTGCTTGATAAACCACAGTGTTGATTTACCACAGGCAGAATGAAATTAAATGCATATAGGACACCTGTAGTGTTCAGATAAGAAAAGCCTTTAAATTAAGAAACGTATCCTTGGTTCCAATCTGGTAGCCTCAGTGCTAGAGCGCCCACGTGTTAAATGAGCCTTTACAGCGCCTTTATGATTTTTCATATTCCCTTGATGAAAATTAGGTCACGGACTGACAAATATAGAAGCAATTATCTCATCACTGCTTGATATTGCAAATCTTAGTTATTGTTCAGCTGTCAAAGTCTCTTTTTGGGGCTCTTTAACTGGCTTACTGGCAGCCTTAGTCCACGTTGTCCCTCAAGCGTGTGACAGTGAAACCACAAGAGGGCGTGGCTAGCACCTTTTGACACATAACTGATCTGCTGTCCTCGAATTAAGGCAAAAGCCGAGATGGAACGGAAAACAACTATCCTATTTCTGCATCATAGGCCTACCCGTTTTACATGTTTAGTACAGCTAATAACTTGTCTTATCCAGTCATAAAACTTGTTGTTAGTATTGTAATTGTGACAGTCCTTTCATTGTCCAGCTCTGGGCTTTTTAGGGCTTAGTCCTAGTCAAAATCTGGGATGCTCTCCAGTGGTACTTGTGATTGTTTTGAAGAAAATGAAATATTTAATTTCACGCGTTTATTTTCCAGCTATAGCAGCCATAGTCACTCACAGACACAAAGGTGATGGTAAAATCGAGAATTATTTGGCGGTAAATATATTCAGTACTGCCACAGGCAATGGGAACAAATATAGGGATTCATTTTTTTAATCAATTATCATAGACTATGCAGTGTGCAAAATGATATTAGCATTTGGGTCTTCAGAGAAGCTCAGGAAAAAGACATGCCCATACTGATGTTAGGTTGAATAAAAAACGTTGTGGCATTGTAAAACTGCACTTCACTTTCACAGTCACATTCTTTGATTGGTGGCACTGGTGCAGTCAGATACTTTATCCAGAACAGTGTTTCATGGTTGTTAATGTGAATTTGTTCAATAGACATATTGCACGCTGTATCGGTACTGCAAACTGACCAAGGCGTGAGACTGAGCAAAACATAATCTTAAAGACCAGTAAACATACATAAATGGGTATAGTAGCTGAATTTGGGATGACATTTTGTAGTCCCAGACTGTTTCCAGCAATGCCACTGCACACAGGGAATCCAAACACAGTGTTTTTGATTATTCTCTGGAGTGAGAGGACGGAGTTAAAACTAGGCAGCTTACAAGCGATCTCCAGGGACAGCGTTCCTCAATGTAACAGTGGTTGATTGGAAAGAGCAGACACTCCCCACTAGGCTCACATCCCACTTTTCCCTATTGACCAATACCCAGGTCATATTCACTCCACCAGTTCTGTCTCTCCTGCAGTATACATGTTAGGATGACACAAGCTCTGTGGTTGCGTCCCACTGAGCTTGTCTGAAACGTCTTTAGCAGACGCTCAAAAAGAAAACACAATATAATATTTTCACTTAGGTGTTTTCAGAAGGCTGGTAGAATTATTGTCCTTGTTCTGTGCTCCAGACTAATGTTGTCAGTCTTCCTAATGAGAAGTGGTTTACCCTGTGACTACAGAAAAACAGAGAACTCTACAGTGACACAATTTCATTAAGCAACAAACACAAGCCCTTTCAAGGTCCTTCTTTCATGATAAACGTCAGCGAAGTGCATGTGTTGTTCAAGGTCATTGCAATGGTTCACTCTCGGCTCTGCTTCTACTTCAAAGTCTATTCGGCACAGGGTTACAAGACGTTGGGAACTGTCTGGATAAAACCGATTAGGTCACATTTTCAAGAGTCTCATCTAAAATGCAGCAACTCTTGTTCTTGGAACCTTCCGTCTGAAACCAAGGATAGAAGAAAGGTGTCCTTTATATGAACCACACAGGGAATACAAGTCACGATTCAGTCATGGGATGAGCTATTCAATGAAGAGTGATGAGACTTCAGTGTAGAAATGTGAGTCGTTACGGTCTCACTGTCTGAGTGTAGTCCATTTGTGTCAGCTCCATACCGTTAAATCATGTCATGTAATTGAACACGACATCTGTGAGCATGTCCACTGTAAAATCGTTAGTGGTCACAGGGTGTTAAATGCTAGATGTCACTCAGCGAGGAGTCCTATTAAAAGGGGTGCGTAAAAGCCACACACCGTGGAGTGTAAAGCATCCTACTGATGTATCATTGTGACCTCTGACCCTCCCGATGCCCATATGTCATGTCGCGTTCACTTTGACATGTTGGGCGGAGCCAATTCTCATAGGAGCTTACTTTGTGAGTGTGCTTGTGTCACACATTGTCGGTCTCTTTCTCTCTCCGTTTGACTTGCTCATGACACAGAAAGAAAGAGAGAAAGAATGGAAATTTGTTGTTGTGTGTTTGTATTAATAGGTCTGAAGAACCTGAAGGAATTTACAAAATTGTAGTCCAAATCCCTAGTCCTCCCCTTTGCAAATATTGTTCTTCGTTCATTTAGATGCATCCCATGGTCAGACGAGACTTCATAATGCATGGACAGACAAAAAAACAAATGTTCTTATCTCAACGTACCATGCTATATTAGTGTGGGAGGACAGAGATATGTTTTAAGACCCCCCTGGTAGAAACAAGCATGTTCACGTCCAAGGCCAGTCAACAATCCTCGTCATCTGAAGAGTCTTATTAAGGTTAACATTGCTTGGGTTTTGAAATATGTGCAGCATCTAGCCATAAGCTAAAGACCTGGATGGTGATAACTGCTCATGTTCTATATGCCGAGGGAGAGATTCTGACTTTGGAGGCTTTGATCCACTTGGTGGAATGGTGTGTGGGTATCGTTGTGATACCGCACACCCACGTACCGTGCAAGATAAGGCAAACGATATGCATCTCATTAATGTTAGATTTAGTGATGCTTCAGATAAATGTTTTCATACCATTCCACCACTGATCAAACACAATCATATCAACAACAACAAAAGAAAACAGGGCCTACTCAAATATCTGAGTCATAAAAGCAGTGGGTGTTTTGCATTTCAAAATCATTCCAGGAAACCATCTCCTACTGATGACAACTGTGCATATGATTCCCAGGGAGCCTGACGCGACAGCTTTCGTTTCATCTCTGATAACTCTCTCCATACGTGTTACATTCGAAGGAGCAATAGGGCACAGCAGAAAAGCATTTCCAGAAATTGGTTGGGTTTTCATTGCAGGGTGTACCAGACAGCAACATTCAGAGACAGGGAAATAGAGTAACAAAACCTGTACACTTGTGTTCTTTTAAATATGCAAGGCGAGTTCATTTGTATGGCACAAACAGGCATTGATTTTCATCTACCTCTCAGCACGGAGAGGCATGGTAACACACAGGGACGGGGATATAGAGTAGTAAATGCTATGTAATGTGTTCTTCAATACAGGCATTGATATCTATACAACATTCAGCAAGGAGATGCCTTGGTAACAGACACAAACATGGTAACAGAATACTTAAGGGTTCAGTCCATTGGGTAGGATACAACTTGGACTGATTGGAAAGACGGTGCATTTGAGTGGAATGACCCACTTGGATAATGACAAGGTAAACAGCGTTGTTCTGTTTGCTGAAGCATGGGCGGACCCAAATGGTCCATTTTTGTATTGTTATGGTAAAGCTAACTTGCTGTTTGTGTAAATGGCAACATACTAATTTTGGTCAAAAAGTGTGAAAAAAAACATTTGTAATATTATTTAGTATGATTATTGTTTTTGGGAGTTTCCAAAATGTCAAATGAAGGACATGATTTTACACTTTCAAAATTTCAGAGTTAATGTGGTTGTGATTTAAGGCGTTTTTCGATTTCTGTTTTCCCTATATATGCTGCAGAGCCCTTAAGAACCTCTTCATGATTGGGTGCTATTTTAATGTAGGTTTTTGACAACAAATACATTTGATATTTTGTGAAATGTGATTTAATCAATAATACTTGCTGGTTGGTTTGTATCCGCAGGCAGGTGAAAGCTCCTGCTATGTAGACCGTTGGTGGGCTGTATTCGTCTCACTTCTGGAACTCACAACACATACGCTCAAACCAGCGCAGCTTATGTGTTTGAAATGATTTATCTTAAATATCGGTCTGGAATTGTGTAAACATTTCATTGAACAGAACCTACAACTTGTCTTCAGAATGCATCACACTGTTACTATGAAGGGATAGTAAAGTTAAATATCCACATCAGAACCTTGCATTTTACTCAAAAAGAGATGAATTATGTAATAAATTAAATAAAAAAACATTAAATACAATTTAAAAACAAAAAAATGTAACAGCTCTGGTGCTAACCTGAAGTCGCTGGCCTCAGGCAAGCAAAGGCAGAACCATCATTTAGAAGAGTAAGACCCAATAAGACAGAGAATGAAAAAGTGAAATGAGAAGGAACAAGGACAGAGAGAAAGAGAGAAAGCCCACACATCTGCCTCAACAATAAGTGTCTGTAAAAGCCAATAACCAGGTCATCAAGGCTCTGAGCCCCTCTAGGCACCTGAATGGATTTTAATTCAACATTTTAGTTTTAAATTTAAACAAAGGAAAAGATGGAAAATCATTGGTGTTTCTGTTTCCCAGCATAATATTCTGTTGGCTATAGAATATGGCATTTTGTAACTTTGGCCCAGAGACACATTTTATATTCCTCCCCATATCCTCTCCTCTTCCTGCATGTCTATTCTACCTTTTATCGTCTAGCTTCACAGGGTTTTTTCCCTGTCCTTTGAAATGGCTGGCTGTGTGTTGGATTGGCAGATACTGAACTCACCGTCTTTTTATCTTGTGTCAACGTAGGTGTGTTCTAAATAGTATCCTGCTATAGCTGCTGTCTCTTAATGCCTGGCAAAAGAAAAGCATTTCCCTAAACCAGTCTTGTGATTCTCGGAGAGAATAGACACTTGGTTTCATGCACTGCAATGGGTAAAGAAGTAGGTGGGAACATGAGTGGAGAACAATGAAGTGCCTGATACCTGTTAATAATGTTTCATTTGGTTCTGTCCAAGAACCACAACAAGTGTCGATTTTGTCAAATGAAGGATGACTGATATAAATGACTAGAGGAATGAATTGGTAATTTAGACAACATGCAATCATAAATAAATAATAACATACTACACAACTGTAATTAATCACACACAAATGCATGTCAAACAACTGTAGCCACATTTTGGTGAAGTGACGTGATCAATTGTTGCCTAAAGAAAATATTTTATTTTGCTGTCAGAAACATGAAGAGGCATCATTTTCTTTATCTTCATGTGCTGCCTGCTGCGTGTCTCCCTCAACACAAGCGGTGTGGGAATGTCACTAAAAAGAAAGAAGTTCTGGAAAACACCTATTAAACATTGTCTGGGGAATCATGAACATTAAACATTATTGAAAGACATTAGTAAAATACATTGGTAAAGGACATTGGTAAAAAAAGAAGTATGCATGATCATTTTCAGCCCCAGAGAGAAATGAAGACTGATGTCCAATCGCAAACACGTACAATCAGTGATGTAGTCACACATACATACAGTAGGCTGTGTTTTTCACAGACATCCAAATCCTCTGTAAATTTAGCCATAGACACACATTCATCCAGGGACACATCTACACCCACACTCACTCCTTCAACACATATCCAGTTTCCCAGAAATCCACGATCACTTCTGTATTTGTCGACTCAGCACACTTGAAATTCAGTGGCAGGACAGGAGATTTCCAGAGATCGAACGGCACCGGAGTCTTTCATCACCAGATGGAAGGCAACTATGTCCCTCATGAATAAAGAATGGTGTAATTCCCATTGAATCTCACAAAACAAGATTAAACAGCGGCCATATTTCTGCGGTGCTCCCTATGTGCTCGAAACAGATCCTTGTGGATAAATCTTGGCTCATTTCATTGAGTGACAGTACATGGGCCTACAAACTTTCCGTGTTGTTGAGTGTGGGTAATGGAATGTGAATTTGAAATTGAGAAAAATGGTTTTGGAAAGCTGTCAGCCAAGTCAGATGAAACACTTCCCTGGATGATTTATGATAGTGTTTATGAATGCTGTACATATTGTGGTTATCACATCCTAATCCTGGTCATCTGTTATCGAAAAATGTTCTGATTGCCACAAAAAGAACTGGTTGGTACCAACAGAAAGTAAGTCCTAAAAGGTTAATCCTGGTTATCATGGGAAATCTCTGGTGCTGTACACTTTGCAATAATCCATTCATTAATGACCTGAAATGGAATGTTATTGCAATGAAAAGGTTGGTACATATAGCTACAACCCAACTTTCATCAACCCATCAACAATCAGAATCAGCTGAACCAGTAAATTATTATATGTTTTTGGAGAGGCTCCAGCCTTGCATTAAGATTGGAAATGTAGCTATGGTTCAGGGAAAAAATCAAGCCAAAATAAACAGAGTCCTCCCCATGACTCTGGGAGGGGTTACTGAAATAATTCCAAGCTACATATTTCAAGTAATGCACTCCTCCCAGGGTGGATCATCTACAAACGGGAAATGTTCTAGACCACTGGCAATCTATCTAGGAAAAACTGTCCCATCAAATTCAGCTCAAGAGCTGACCGAAATATGCTCAAAAAAGTATCTAAACCTAAGAACCCTAGGTTTACATCAAGTGACATAAGGGCTCTCACTTTAGCCTCATGCAGAGCATTTGGGAACTAACAATATGCAGTCTTGGGGGGTAGGGGTTGATACTTGGAATTGGTTGCTTCCCCATCGGGCAGTTCGGTCTGCTCCTCCCCCAGTCTTAAATAACTCTACAGACACTGCTAATATGGATTCTTTTGATGGACCTTTTGCTAGTGATACACAATTGTCAATGTACCGTGTTGCCACCTTCACACACAAACAGTTGGGGTATTGTTAGAAGAAATCTGGTTTCTATCCAACTCAGACCGGACAGTAGCTACACGAGGAAGCGTTGTTCACTTAATCACCTTGAATACTACCTCTGATATGAGCATTCGAAAAAGTGGCCTCGGAACTATTCATTTGAATGCTAGAGGCCTGGTCCAAAAGTTAGATTTTATTGAAATACTGGTCTCACAATCACATGCTGACAGATTGATCATAACTGAATTCTGTCTGTCTGTCTCTGTCCCAGACTCAGATGTTCTGTTAGAAGGATACAATATCTACAGAGCGGAGAGAGTGGGTTGAGTTGGAGGTATTGCCATATACAGCTCCGGAAAAAATGCACTGTTAACACTAGCGGGAGTATATTGCCCACCCTCAGCTCCGGTGTCTGGCCCTTGGTCATAATGCACTGTTAACACTAGCGGGAGTATATTGCCCACCCTCAGCTCCGTTATCTGGCCCTTGGTCATAATGCACTGTTAACACTAGCGGGAGTATATTGCCCACCCTCAGCTCCGTTATCTGGCCCTTGGTCATAATGCACTGTTAACACTAGCGGGAGTATATTGCCCACCCTCAGCTCCGTTATCTGCTGCAAATTGTTTGAGTTAATGTCTAATTATGTAAACTCTGAATTACTGATTATCCAAGATCTCAATGTGGACTGGCTAATGAAAGCATTGCTTAAACTAAAAGACATTTGTAACAAACTAAATCTTACACAACTAATAACTACATCTACCTGTCCAAATTCAAAAGATCCAAAAAAATCTACATTTATAGAGCTTATTCTAACAAACACACCTCATGAATAAATAGATATAGGGTCATTTGTGAATGACATCAGTGACCACTGCCCTATTGAATGAATCAGAGACACTAGGCAAAAAAAACCTGACCCCCGTATAATTTTAAAGAGGAACTATAAACACTTCTCAGAGCAAGACTTTATCCATGACTTTTGACACTCAGAGCTTTTATCCACAAATTGCACAATGAACCCAGTGTTAGCGTTCACCTTCTTCTCTTCAGTTCTCTAGCTCCATGGCTGATAAACATACCCCGCTAAAAAAGAGACTTAGGATAAAAAATCGAACTAATCCTTGGTTCTCCTCTGACTTGAAAAGCCTCTTCCTACAAAAGAATCAAGCATGGGCCTTGGCAAGGAAAACTGATGAAACAGCTGATTGGCTGCTTTTTAGGCATCTGAGAAAATAAATGGACTGGAGGAATAAAAAGGCAAAATCTATTTTCAAAAAAATGTTCTCAATGCTATGACAGAGTCTGCTGGTGATCCCTGTATTTTCTGGAAAACCGTTAACTCACTTAAACGTGGTATCTCCTCGACAACCCTGCTGGAGCAAATTATATCGGATGCTGGGGTGGTCAGTGACTGAACTGAAATGTGTGATGCCTTTAATAAGCACTTTATCTCTGCTGGTTTTCTCTTTGAAAGAAAAAATAGCCAATATAATCCTGACCGGCCTATTTCCTCAGCCCCTCGGCCCTCTGGGGAAGAGATAAACAATAACCCAGTTTAATTTCCAAACATTGTGAGGTCTTATCTGCATTATCTGCAATGAATTCTAAGAAATCAGTAGGCGCTGACAATCTGGATCCATATTTACTGAAGTGTGCCACTCCTGTCATTGCTAGTACAGTGACGCACATATTCAATCAAACACTAGTCGTAGGAAAGATTCCTGAAGCTTGGAAAACAGCTTTTGTTTTACCACTGCACAAGGGAGGTGATTGTAGTCAAGTGGATAATTCCCGGCTCATCTCTAAACTTGCCTGTTTGGAAAAAATTCTAGACTAATTGGTGAATAAAGAAATACAGTCATTTTAAACGATTAACAACATTCTCTCCTGCATTCAATCTGGTTTCCTGCATTCAATCTGGTTCCACCACTATGGCCACATTGCGTGTTGTAAATGATATTGCTAATGCCCTACACAAGAATAAGTGCTGCGCCGCCCTGTTTGTAGATTTGTGTAAAGCCTTTGACACTGTAGACCACGTGATTCTTTTGAGTAAGCTGTCGTCAATAGGACTAGGACCAGATGCCTGTTGTTGGTCTCATGACTCTCTTAAGGAAAGAAGTCAGGCTTTTAGGGTAGACGGCATCCAGTCAGAGCCACTGGAGTTGGTTAAAGGGGTCCCACAAGGTTCTATACTTGGTCCATTATTGTTCACTCTCTACATAAACAATAGCAGTGATGAGATAAGACAGAGTAAAATTCATCTATACGCTGACGATAATGACATATACTCTACTGCTTCGAGGACTGACCAAGCCTTACTGCAGCTGTAGACAGATTTTAAGCTATTACAGTGGTTTTCTTTACAACTTAAACTGGTTTTAAATGCAAAGAAAACACATTTTATGATTTTTAATGAGTCCAAAAAGCTGGTTGAAAAACTTGCACTCACATGCTTAGATCGCTTTCGAATTAATTAAGTCTCTGTATTTAAATACTTAGGGATATGGCTGGATGATGAACTGTCTTTTAAAAAAACACGAACACTGTAAAAGGCTAAAGGTCAAGCTAGGCTTCCTCCACAAATAGAAAACAAATTGTGCAAACTACTTTTATGATGGTTATAGACTATGGGGATATTATCTACATGCATGCTACGGCATCCACACTTAAACCACTGGATGTGCACTTATGTTTATTACAGTTGTGCACTTATGTTTATTACGGTTGCTAGCTACAGAACTCACCACTGTAGGTTATATCAAAGTGTGGGCTGGACTTTGCTGTCCTTGAAATGAGAACAACCTGCTCTCGTGTTTGTCTATAAAGCACTTCTAAATAAACTACTTTCTTATTTATCATCACTTATCAACATTAGAAAATGTTCCTGTTGATTATAGAATAGTCTGCAGACCAAACTTAAACTGGGGAGTCTTGTCCCTCTTGCCCATTTTATACATTTATTGGAGGATTTTTGTTTCTGTGTTGCTTGTAACTGACTTGGGTAATGCAAGCTATGTGCTATCAGGGGAATAACCTCTGTGTAATGTAACAATCTGCTGAACTGCTTCGGGAAATGCAAGTTTTTGTGCTGTCAGGGGAATAACCTCTGTGCGGATGTAACAATCTGCTGAGCTATCAGCTTAAGACATCGATGCAGGGCAATATTATCTCACCAAAGGACTGACGAGTTTATCCACGGATTGAGATACCATGGTGGTGGGGGCAGCCTGGAGGCTGGTTGTAATCTTTTGCCATCAGGGGAAAAATGTCTGTGTAAATTGTTACAATCTGCTGCTGTATTTTTTATATACATCTTCCTATTTTCATTATTTCATATTTTACTTGTTTTGTGCTATCTGTGATCGTTCTGTTTTGTCTGTTTTATGTAATTTCTTCATCAATGTATGTCTTGTTTTGTCTGTACTTTTTAATCATTGAACCTAAACTGTATATGTAAACACATATACGCAGGGCCCAACTGTAAAAATACCTTGGTCTCAGTCTGTGTTCCTTGTTACGTAAAGCTTTAATAATAATAATCTCTTGCCATGATTAATGTTTAAAGGGAAACCTGGACCGTCATGATTTGGAAAAGACATAGGACTTCTGGAAGAAAGAAGTGTTTGTATTCAAAGAACAATATAAATAAACACCCAGGTAAAAAACAAGTCTACTGGAATAATACATTCTAGACAGATGTGTCAAAGTCTGAGCTGTTTGACCAATTATATATCAATGGGTATTAGGGAAATATGTTATTTGAAATGGACTACAGTTTATTTTTGTTGTTGTATATATGCTCAGCATATTTTGTGTCACCTCAGTGATTTTCTAATGTATATTTTGGTAGGCCTACAGCTGTTCACCATCACATAAAATGATTAAAATCATGTGCACCAAAACAAAGGCAAATTAGAATATCATTAGAGAGTAACTTGGGAGAGTCCAGACTTACACAAAGATTACAACCATAGTTCGGTCTAAACCATACGAGTGTGTGGTAATATATCATGCCAAGATCAAACCCTAAATTGAATTCTGTTGATTTTTGATTAATGCATTGTTGCATTTGAATTTTGTTAAAGTATGTTACCTTTTTTCTGTTAATAGTGCTGAAGTGAAAATTCCATTGCCATATTTAAAAATCTGTAAAAACAAGAAACTAGGCAAGCCTAGTTCAGCCGGACTGCAATAGAAATGATTGCCCTCTTGAAATTCGAACCCAGGTCACCCACGTGAAAAGCTATGTCACTAACCACTACACCACAGAGCTCTACATGCAATAGGTGTCAGTATAGCCTCTTGTGTCTATGAACAAATCCTCTTTTGTCACTGGCCGTTTTAACAGCTAATTGGCCATTCGTGAATGATATTGATACAGTTAAACTGACTAACGTTTCTTACTAAGTTTAGCTCCACCACAAATAGCATCTATGAACTGTTAGTTTTTGCCACTGGCTGTTTGAACAGCTTATTATCCAGTAATAGGCTTTACCAGTATCTACTAACTTACTGGAATAGTCATAGGAATTGAGCAATTGCTAGCGAGTCTGCCAAAGCTATTTCATTTCATTGGCATAAGAACGTATTTTTTTCTTTCATGGCATAACAACTTTCATTCGTGAATGACATTGATACAATAACTATCAAGAAAGGTGACGATAACTAACTTTTTCATTAAGTGAAACGACGAGAGAATCGTGGAAATAAAATAAATAAACGTCGTTGTTCACAATAGATTCAAACTTAAGTCTTCCACGTGAGAGGCACTGTCTTTAACCATAATGCCACGGCATTACGCATTTCACCAGTCGCTAAACACTATTGAGCATTGTGTTAAACTGACTAACGTTTCTTATTAGGTTTACCTCCATCACAAATAGCGTCTATGAACTGTTAGCTTTTGCCACTGGCCGTTTGAACAGCTTATTAGCCAGTAATAGGCTTACTGGTATCTACTAACTTCTTAGGAATAATCATAAGAATTGAGCAATTGCTAGCGAGACTGAAGATGAACCTTTCATGCCAGAAACAGTCGCAATATAACCGTATACAGTTTTAGTCACTGTAACCTAACTACTGTAGCCTATGTTGTAGCCAGCAAATGTGTTTGTCTATCCTGACCCAAAACGCATGCATGGATGCATACTTCCAAAATCCACCAGAAACAGTCACAATATAACCATAAAGTGTTTTATTTCAGGCTTACAATAATGCAGTTACTGGAGGTTTTAGCCAGCAAAGTTTTCGTCTATACGGAACAATTCATAATGCGTACTTGGCTTCGCCTGCGAGGAGATACGAACTCGGGACCTATAGTTCGCAGGCCCGCCTCGCTAACCACTACGCTATTTAACAAGGTACAGTCAGTCAATCAGTCAGTCAGTCAGTCAGAGAGAGAGACATTCGCTCTTCTTGGCCGGCTCCGCTTATGCGGTCCGGCAAAAATCCTCTTATAGGCCAATTTAAGCATTCCCATAATTTCGGATAATTTCATAAATACATTGGAACTGGCTTTTGATTACACTATAAAGGACCTTGATTCATGTCTAGAACATTTCTATACCAAGACTTTTTTTAAAACATTACTAACACAAGCACCCCAAGGTCTAATTACGTACTGTCCGTACCCCACATCCAATAGAGTATTAAGGATGTTTATTTCTGCTGTTCAGTATCATCTTCATTTTATGTACAATTAAGTACATGAATTCTAGGTCATTAAAGTTTCATCCACTTTTCCAAACTCTTTTACTTTGAAGTTGCTTTTCATGTTGCTTCAGTCTTGCCGTGATAGGCCTTTAGTATGAAAGCAGACCGACCATAAATGACTTAATTATTACCATGGTTTGCCATTTGAAGTATTTTTCTGCACCTAATCCATTAGGACTCCAACAACCAGATAATCATAACCGACTCGTTTATATAATAATATATTATATAATTAGAGTCCTTAGCTTTGTTGAGCATGCATGTGTTGGATTTAAAAACAGCGATGGTCACAAATGAGCAACAGATTTTGTGGAATAGATGGAAATGAATCGAGGTGACAGAGAAGGAGACTGTCAAGTCCTTTTACTTCAAGGTGGGGCAATCATGAGCTTGGCTTTTGTAATGGACGATAATATAGTAAAATTGGTTATTGAGTATCATTTTTGGCTGTGAAAACAACTGTAGTGCTTATATAATGGCTTTGAGTATTTGTCTTGAAGTCGCAGGCAGGCAGAATGTGACGTGCTGAGTGCCTTTACGTTGATAGCAGAGCAGATAAGGTTGAGATTTGGAGGGAAGCAATTCTGTTGAGAGATAGTGAGCTTGAGTTAACAAGAAAACCTCTCTGGATTGGAGAAACCTGGAGGAATTAGATTCAACCTGAAATATACATATATCAATGCAAAACGCAGGGGAATAAATTAAAAAGCAGAGAGCAACCTTATCGGGAACCAGGAGTATGGCATGGAAAGGAAAGCTCCCCAGAAGGACTTTCACTTTACAGGTTGCATTACAACTTATGTCATAGCACGCTATGTTTTCATAGCACGCTGTGTCTACATACCCCAAAAGTGTCCCTGTGTTTTGGTCTCTACTTCACTCTGCCTGCTCAATACAGATCTTACAGGACCTCTCACTTTCTACCCTGTTGACAGTTACATTCAATTAGACACAGGCTTAAATAACTTAGGTACTCACATTAACAAATCTTTATGACAGAGAAATTTCATGGCTTTAACCCATTAGTGTGTAAATGGTGCCTCTATTCTGACAATCACCTGACAGCTGAATGAACAGGATCTGAATGTCCTTGTAAAATGTGTAATGCACACAATAAAATGAAACACATTGAAATGTTCAGCTCTTTTGTAATTAAAACAAGAATGGACATGTCTCAATGTAACAGAATACATTAATTCAGTTATTTCAAGTTCCTCAGCTCACATTTTCAGTGTCAGTGACCCCAGGTATTTACGGGAACATCTCTCCCAAGCAGACAGTATAAACCAGGTTGGAGGTTTACATACGCAGAAATGTATATTTACAGTGCAATACTCATCTAATTGCAAATCAACATAAAAAGGATTGTTTACTTCAAATTGGCATTAAATACATTGCTGCTTCTTTCACAGGAATGTATATGTAGAGATATGTAGACAACATTAAATTTGGCATCAAACCTTAATGGTTCAAACAAAAGATGTATGACTGAGAACAGACTTGGACTTCAATGGCATTCATGTCTGATGATGATCAATTCGGTGCTCTTCAGAAGGCCTCTATGACGTCCCCAAAGTGCCTTTTGGACTTAGTACTGCAGCCAAAGACAGGTCATTCATCAATGGGACAGAAAAATGCTTTAAGCCCAACTGAGCTTCAATGCCTTATTATTCCTTTAACACAAAGCAGCTGAAGCAAATAAGCAAGTACTGTATGATGATAATGGGGCTGACCAGACATTCTTTCAGCTATAGAGCTGTGAAGAGAACAGGTGGCATACCCATGAGTACACATCCCATGGAGATCCTAGGATTTTTAATTTGACCAAATGAATTCCTTACAAGACAAAAAAATCCCCCCTGAAATATTCAAGGCTTTCAAGGCCTGTTCCACAGCTGAGCCAGACAGCATTGGCATGTATTTATTATGGTTTTATTCTAATACTTTTATGTTGCATTTGGTATGAACAGAATCTTGGCTTCTATCAACACAGTTGTATATTTTCAATGTTAAAGCAGTGAAAGGAGGGTTTAAGGAAAAACACCGGGATTATTGATTATTTTTACATCAAATAATTTAACAGAATGTGTGTGCACAATGTAGGGTAGTTGATGAAAGAGAGACAGGGTACAAAAATGACTGTTTACCTATTATGACAATCACTGTTCATCCCTCAAGCGTAAATAATGGTGAGCTTCTCACCAACAAGAATTAGCAAGCACGATTGCTTTTACAAACGTTGTGAGAAACATCAATACTGATCCTTGTTAAAATACGTATTTTGCCCTAAAAATTGACAAATTGAAAGTTTATTGGATTGTGCCTCCTTTCCATGGTGAAAATTACTTTGACACTTCAGGCACGAAGCATCAAGTGTAAATATGTGTCTGTTATCGCACCTTCCTTTTCGCATGCCCATTAAGATTATTCTCACTGGACTGTGTTAACCTTCAGGCTTCACATAGTACCATTTACTTTGACTGATCAGCAGCAGTACTGTTGATTTCAATTCAATCAAAACCACTTTCTGGAAAAATGTCCCTACTTAGCAAAACTACCTAATAATTCTAGCTGTGTTTCAAATGTTTTACTGTGAAGCAACTGGAAGTATTGAAAAAGGAGAGTGAAATCTACTCAGAAAGCGAATGTCCATTCATCCATTACACATATCATTCAAGTTAATTAATTTTGCTATAGGATACCGCAGTGTCATAGACATTCATTTAATTTGACATTCTGTGGAAGCTTTTGTATTTCATATAATGTTTTACCTCACGTGTGAACTGCTAAAACCATGCAAATGCATTTAAAAGTATGCAACTCAATGGCCCTGAATGGCGCGGCGGTCATGCCTTGTCGTTAACTGCGAGAACGGGATAATCTGGCACATAAGGATTCTGGTATATACATTCTTGTTAAGCAAGCAGCATGAAGAGAAACAGAATAGCATAGGATGTGCTTTTCAAGACATATATCTCAACATCAACTGTCCAGAGTCCGCTGGGAGTTGCTGCAATGAAGCTGGGATGAGGAGAAAAACGTTCTGCTGTTAGAGCTCCCTGCTTGTTCCATGAAAACACTTCAGCTTCTCCAGAAGGCTGCAGCCCACATGGTGTTCAAAAGCAAGTTTTCTGTCATGTCACTGCAGTGCTCCACATACTCCACTGGCTTCTTGTTGAAGCTCGCATCCACCACAAGACTATACTGCTTGCGGAGGAGCAAGGGTCACTGCCCCTCCCTACCTTCTGGATATCCTTAAATTATACCCAAGACCTTCATTTCTACCCAAGACCTTCATTCTGCCACCCCTGATCTCTTGACCATCCTTTCCTTCTGGGAGGGCATGTCTCGCTCAGCACAGTCAAACCTAATCATATGCGCCTGTCCAATAATGTCTACTTCAATTTCATGTTCATATCACGTGTAGCAGCTGTAATCAGCAGGCCGCAACCCCTTCCAACCATCTTTCAACTGCTTCTCTCTGTCCCCTCTCCTCCACCAGGTTTTAAAATATTATTTAATTGTTACATCTGCACATTGTATACATTACAGCAATGCACAGATAGAGCAAAGCTGATATAATTTCAACGTCTGGAAAGCCTTCAACCAACAGCATGGGCCAATCTGAGTAGGCTTTTGCAAATCTGCTGTTGCATAGCTTTTGAGTGCCAGCAAGGAAAAACAGACCAAACATCTGAGAGAGGCAGGCGTGCAGTTTAACACCAAAGAAACATCTTGTCGCTAGCCTTTTTTCTTCACGATTGCATGATTCCATGCTCATTCTTCCAACACACAGTGGGATGATAAAAAAATGAATCCCAGGTCACTGATACCAACAAATGTTGTTCAGTCATGTTAGCAAGCTAACAACCTCCAAACACGACGGTGGGTCTGGTTAGGAAAAGAAAGATGTCTGCCGCTCATTACATGTGCATGAAAAATAAAACTCATCCAGGGCTTACGTAAGCATAAACCATAGAAAAGAAATCCAGTGTTCTTTTCAGTTTGGTGGGCAGAGTTATTCATGCTGAAGTTAGGATAAACAGGATCAACATTAATGCTGATTGTTCCCCTTATTGCCACAATGGCATGCAGATCATTATTCCTTCCCCCGTTTCTCAAGGCAAGTATCAAACCTGGTATCATATCATTAGTGATACCACTCAGTATCGTAATACCTGACCTGGTATCATATCATTAGTGATACCACTCAGTATCGTAATACTTGACCTGGTATAGTATCGTTAGTGATACCACTCAGTATCGTAATACCTGACCTGGTATCATATCATTAGTGATACCACTCAGTATCATAAAACTTGACCTGGTATCGTATCGTTAGTGATACCACTCAGTATCATAATACTTGACCAGGTATCGTATCGTTAGTGATACCACTCTGTATCGTATCGTTAGTAATACCACTCAGTATCGTAATACTTGACCAGGTATCGTATCGTTAGTGATACCACTCAGTATCGTAATACTTGACCTGGTATCGTATCGTTAGTGATACCTCTCAGTATCGTAATACTTGACCTGGTATCGTATCGTTAGTGATACCACTCAGTATCGTATCGTTAGTGATACCACTCAGTATCGTAATACTTGACCAGGTATCGTATCGTTAGTGATACCACTCAGTATCGTAATACTTGACCAGGTATCATATCGTTAGTGATACCACTCAGTATCGTAATACTTGACCAGGTATCGTATCGTTAGTGATACCACTCAGTATCGTAATACTTGACCTGGTATCGTATCGTTAGTGATACCACTC
>JACXGI010001739.1:64774-86210 GCA_016801175.1 Esox masquinongy
TGACCAGGTATCGTATCGTTAGTGATACCACTCAGTATCGTAATACTTGACCTGGTATCGTATCGTTAGTGATACCACTCAGTATCGTAATACCTGACCAGTTATCGTATCGTTAGTGATACCACTCAGTATTGTAATACTTGACCTGGTATCGTATCGTTAGTGATACCACTCAGTATCGTAATACCTGACCTGGTATCTTATCATTAGTGAAAGCTGGTATTGTGACAACACTAATGAGTATAATACTATTTATTTGTTTAAAGTGTTTTTCACATGCGGGCATGCACCTTCACACAAACTGACAAACTCTTACGCTGATAAAAACAGAGACATGGGGGGGTTATCTTGGCGTTGTGAACACAGACAATCATCTGTTAACCCATGGATGGTCTTCACAGCACATTTAAAAATATTTGGCTTGTGTTCCCTCATTTCATTTCTTTGTATGTCTCTCTTTCCATGACTGGCTCCAATCCACTTAGCTGCACATTGCAATTGTAATCTCACCTTCCAAAGCACTTCGGGAAATGTGTTGATACCCAAGAGAAACTTTGCAGACCTCATCACCATGAGCAACAATTGTTGTTCTGTAATTATTTGAATCTGTATTTGTTTTTAAATTATATGATATGGGGTTACATCCGCACTCTAAAATTGTAATATTTGACAAATACTCTAGCACAGATTTTAATTACTTACTACTCCTAGTGGATATGATCCCTACATCCTTAAAATTCCAAATGACTGTTTGAATTGTCACTTTCCCTCTCCCCAAGGATAGGTGCTCAAATTAGAATGTGAATTCATTGCAATAGACTTGTTTTGTAATGCAAATTTAATAAGTTGGAAAGGAGAAGTGTCAATCATGCGTGTTACGCTGTGTTTGTAGGGGTTATGTCAGGTCAACAATCACACAGCCAATGGTGTAAGCCAATTAAGTTCCCAAAACCAGCGTGAGTTATGTTGCTTGTCTGTCATGTGGTGATGAGAGGCACATGTTGATGAGAGGCACATGATAATAAAATGCCACCGTTCCACTGAAGAAGGGGTCAACAACCTGGGGCTCATAAACCAATGGAACGGAAGGAGTTGAATAAAGGAAAGAAAAGTTCATTGAGGAGTGGCAACAGGTGAGGAGAGAAGGGGCGTGGCCTGGGGTAATCTGGAGCCATTGGAAGCCATTAGGACTGGCATATCCATGTATAACATTAATACTAGGCTAAATTCAATAAACGTTTGTGGCTGGTGAATGATGACCTTACATGGCCTGGATAAGCTGTCCAAATGCAGCTACAATGCTCTTCCAAGGCAGTCTGGGAAATCTCAAAATACATAGTCAGAAGTAATAACCAGATATAAACTCCAAATCAAACCAGATGGAAGTCTGTGTGATTGGAGTTTCATTAACACCACATTGTATCATTAAATGCAATCAGTCTGTCAGAAATCGAAGGAAACAAGAAGCTACTTATAATTTTCTTGTTTAATTCTCTGTAACTTACATCACAATGGATGCAGATGATTTTATCTATAAATTCCTTTAACTCTGATAGAAATTGGCAAAATCCAGAAGTAGCCATTTAATGGTAATCCATCTCATCACTACAGCCTGGCTAACAGCTGCGTTCCTTTTTTCTTCCTTCCATACTTCTTTCCAATGTGTTTTGCTTCAGGGAGCAGCTACCTTGCTTTTCAATGAACAAAAGACAAGAGGAAAGGCATCAAACGACAACTCCATGACTTTGCACAACATTGTCGTTTTACTGTCATCCTGTTTCTTTTCACACATTGCTAGTTCACAAAGATGTGAATCATGTAATCGCTGTTTTTCTGTCTAGGGCTTCTGCCGCAAACACAAAGTCTGTACTGATGAATCACATTTGCAATTCTGAGGTATGGATTAATATGATCAGGTCATGGTGTGTGTAGAAAAAAATGTTTGCCAGTACATCAAGCTGAAAACAATTTAATTAGTAGGAATGCAATTATCCTGTGTTTTCATTGAGGGCTCACTAGACATTTCGGTGTGTAAGTATGTTGCCAAGAGCAACAATATAAGGAATGTGGTGCGAGAGCCTTTATGCCAGGTTTATGATGCATTCTGAGAGTCACATCACCGTAGCCAGAGGTAGAAATACATATTTATTTTTCACAGAACACTGTTCTAAAGCCAACCTCAGGCGTACAACATGACAAGTCTTTTGTGACTTGAACAAGCTGGCAAAGAGCTAAATGTGTTCAAATGGTGGACACACACGGAATTGCTGAGGCACAATCTTTCTTTTGAGGGCTGTTTCCCGGTATGAAAAGAGAAGATGCACCCATGTGGGGTTCCTGATAAGAGCGTGGATGTGAATGACATTCCACGTCTAGCAGTTGTGGTAAAAATCGCTAAATCTAACTGATCAAAAGAATCATGTCTATTAATCAAAACTGACACTTAGCATATTCACAAAACTACACAAATACAGGCAGGCATATTAAAGCCACCAAAATAATGTCTAAATGTAGACTGCTAATGTGTCAACTACCTGCATTAAAAAGTGCGCATTAAACACATTATTGTAAGCAACTACACACATTAGCAACTACACGCTTCGAAATAAAATGCACAAAAACAATGTTAAATGTTAAAAATAACAATGTTAAAATAACAATGTGGCCAGCGAAAGAAAAGTCTACATGTTCTTTAAATGTTTGTGCCAGATTGAGGCTCTCAAATGTTGTCTCATGCATGAGCCTTCCCTCATATGATGAAGGTCGGTAGGCCTCGATCTGTTGGAGTGGATCTCTGTGGCAATTAACTTATGGCGCGTCTGTTTGGATTAGCCAGGCAGGCAGTTAGGTGGGCATATAACTGGCCCGAAGATGAGTAGAAATTGTAGGATAAATAGTAAATTGTCAATCTGCACAAAAAAAGTTTTCCGACCCCTACAGCAGAGGCTTCCAGCCAAGACAGAAGTGAACTAAAGTGACTAAAGGGGGGAAATATGGGTCATATTGAAATATTATACATATACATGTACAGAATTACAGGAAAAAGTTTAGTTTAAAATGAGAAATGGTGTCAACAATGCCCAAAGCTAAATAAGTTATGACCTTTGCCAAGCATCCATAGGAAGCTACAGTTTTTACTGCTAATGGAGATAAAATAATTAATGGATCTGACCAAAATAACGACACTTTGTGTGAATTTTTTATGAGGAACCTTCTAGCTGTGGTGACAAAACACTTAAATGTTCATGTCCCAACTTAACATGTATATCATTTAGTTTGAATCAAGGCTATATCCAACTGGGATTGGGCTAGCTGAGTTAGAATGGTGCAAATCGTTGCAAAACAGAAGAGGTACAGTTCAATGCCTCAAACATCCCTCTTTGCAAGAATTGTAGAAACCAACAAATCTCATAAAACATCCACGTATGAAGTCTCTCTTCTTGCAGGTGAGAAGTGCTTCAAGTGTGCTTTAAGGGTGTACATGTCTGTACATGTCTGTTCATTAGGTCAATAGCGGCCCACCATTACAACAACTACAGGACATCAACACAGTGTGGTAGCTGGGTGGTGATGGGTTGTGTTGTGCCAGCAAATGAAAAGACACTGGTTCCAACCCCCAAGCCTGGTTTTCCCTAGGTCATTGATGTAAATATGAATGTGTACTGAGCGTACCTGATAAAAGCAGAAACACCGGCTGAGGGTGTTTTTGTGTGTGTGTGTGTGTGTGTGTGGGTGTACCCACCAGGAGCCTTTGTGCCTGACAGTAACAGCATTGCTGTTGCTCTGCTGCTGGATACAAGATGATTCCACAACATTCTTCATGCTTGAATGGGGTCTTCAGCGTTGGTCTTTATGGGCTAGTGTGATGTGAAGGCTGGTCCCCTGGATTGTTATGGCGTTTTGTTTAAAGAAGAAATACATAATTAATTACATAATTTATATTTGGGCATATTATCATTCTTTCCTTATCAGTTATTTATATTTAGTTTAATTGTAGAGAAAATTGGTTGTCAGGTTTTGATTACTCATTACATACTATTGACTACAATGCGTTATGACCACATGTCTAAGCTTATTATAAAACATTCCAAACCAAGTCCTATTATACCAGAAACTCATTCTGTATAATGTCTCAGCACTGATTTTTTTAAATTATTCTCCACTGTTCCTTGAATGCATTTTTGCATATTTCTCTTTCTGGAATAACGAACATTATGGCACAATGAAAGGAAATTGTTTTAATTCAGTGCAGACACTATAACAATAGATTAATGTATAATCAGTTGTAACTCAGTGCTTATTCAGAATCAATATATGCAACAGTATTTTAAAAGATAATTGTATTGCTGGTACAGTATATTTTTCTTTTCAGATTCTCAGATTAGCAGTAATCTTATATGAATAACTGAACCACTCAGAAATAAAACATGTGTTCGTATATAAGGAAAACCCCAAATACAGTACAGTACAGTTTACTGTAAATGGAAGCATGTTCAATTGTGCATCTTTAAAGAGCACAGGTTTGATGGATGTTTTTGTAGGCCATGGGAGGATCCCTCGGTGACCAGTTCTACTTTGCTCCAACAGCATAATGAAGGACATGTAGTTGTCCACCGCAACCCATCCAGTAAAAGAGTTCCATATGACAAAAGCAGTAGCTCCACACATCGCGCAATGTTACTACAACGTTGTAATGTATTGTTAACCGCCCAATGTGTTTGTTTCCAGGGATTTAGCTTCAAAACCTTGTGTCTTTCAGCAAATTTAACGAATTGCTTGAGGCTTTGCTTGAGGACAAAATGGGAATGCTTTTGATGCACAGTATGGTTGGGTGCTTGCTTGTTAGAACATTTTTGTTTGTGTTGGAGTGTGTGCTTTTTAGTTTTCTTTCTAAACATGTTTTATGTATATAGGGCAGACAAAAGAGGCTGTGTTTTGCCCTGACTAAATGAGGGACCAAAATAAATAGAAAAAGAACACAGATATGCAGAGACATTACCGGAATTAGATTCAGATGTAAGATTCTGAGGTTCTCAGGATGGTTAATGTGTAGAAATACAAGTGCTGTAGGAGACATCATGTTATTTGTAAAAACTCGTAGCTTGCTTTGTATTAGTTTAATATTTTTAACAAGATAATGTGCTTGCTAGCAGGGAATATGGCTAAAAACTTTTTTTGTTGTCCAAGCAAGGTGAGCAGTTGGCTAGGTAGTTTGTTTATCAATTGACAGTTAGGTAATTAAGGATTGCTTTGAAAGGTGTGTCTTATCAACTGAAGATTTAAAAGTGTACCTACACTCATTTTGACATTGACGAGCTAAAATAGAATTGTATTACTGTAAATTCAGTTTTAATCTGAAAGAATACTGAGTTTTAAATTAAATTAGCATGTATTATGCTATTTTGCTAGTGTTATTTTGATAGAGATTGCCACATGTACCATACTTTTCATAACGCTTTGGGGTCAATACTAAGTAATGACAACCGATTTTTTTCTTTAACCAAACAACATTCTGTAGAAGAATACAATGTTATCTGAATGTGATTACATTTCTCCACCCTCATCATTCACCAGTTCCAAAACATGCAGCTTGGCAAGTGTGTTGTTATTGCTTGTAAAATCTCTGTAGCATTTACATCAATTTACGATACACTCTCAAAGTCTCAAAGTGCACCAAATTGCCTTTTGCTTACTATAACATGAACTTAGGAGCTGACTGGACTGTCACAAACAGGTTAAATGAAGACAAAGATGGACAATGGTTTCAAGCAACAGATTTCCAGGTTTTATGCATTAAGCCTCAGATCAGTTGTTTGGAAAAGCATTGTTAGAATCAACCTAAGTAGCATGGTAAACACCACTGAAGTATTATGTGATGTATCTGTTAAATCAGAGGTACGGTTTTACGGACCATTTCTCACACTCAATATGTGTTCATTTCCGCTCCTTTGATAAATGAGAGGCCTTGGGTGTAGGCACTGTTTTTTACTGTAACTACTCTTCCATGTCAAATTAAGATAGAGGTAGTTAGATTTTTAATGCAAGGCAATTGATCATGCCAGATCATGTCTTCAGGGTAACAGACCAACCACCTATGGTTGGCAGATAGCTTAGCAGTTAGAGCTTTTGAACAACTACCAAAACATTGTTAGATCAAATCCCTGAGCCTAGCAAAGGTGATAAATCAGTTCCTGTCCCTGAGAACTTCAAAACCCACCTCTCTGACAATGAGCGACTGGTCAAATATTGTAGCCAAATCTCAGTTGGATCTTGAATGTGAAGTGACAAAATATTCCCTTTTCCTCCGTTAATAATGCTCAGTGCACAAACAGGATAGACGTTTTACTATTGAACCACAGAGTTAGACTCCTCAACAGAATTATATTTCATCACAAAGACTAAATTGTTTGTGGATATGTTGAACAGGAAGTCATTGGAGATTTATTGAAAGTGGTTCAAAACATCTGGTCACTGTTAAAATAATAATTTGATGTGTTATATGTAATTATTTGTTGATGACTACCTCATTTCAGGCCTTGACTCTGTATTTGTGCAAACTATATTACTGCCCTAATGAAAAGCAGTACTCATTCATAATGTAATTCCATTTTAACAAGTCACTGCTTAATACAGGGGTAGGGTCAGTGTGTTGTGATGAAATCAACTCCATATTCGGTTTAATGTCATTGAATGAAAGTTCAAGAAAGTGAAATTATTTTTTTCTTGGCATTGATCGTAATGTCGTCTCTTGTTTAACTCTTTTGTTAAATGGATTGTCTATACATTCATGTAGAATTTATAAATCTCTACTCACTTTTCATGTAAAAGCAATACCAAGCACCAAAACGTTGTCATGCATGGAAAACACTGCTTTTTATACTATTTACACTTTAATTATAGCTACTATGCCTTTTCTCAGCTTTGAGTCCTATTTGGTGTGGGCTAAAATGGATACAGTGGATATAAAAAGTCTACACACCCCTGTTAAAATGCCAGGTTCTTGTGATGTAAAAGAATGAGACAAAGATAAATCATGTCAGAACTTTTTCCACCTTTAATGTGACCTATAACGTGAACAATTCAATTGAAAAACAAACAGATATCCTTGAGGGGGAAAAAATAAAAAACTCACAATAACCTGGTTGCATAAGTGTGCACACCCTTAAACTAATACTTTGTTGAAGCACCTTTTGATTTTATTACAGCACTCAGTCTTTTCGGGTAGGAGTCTATTAGCATGGCACATCTTGACGTGGCAATATTTGCCCACTCTTCTTTGCAAAAGCGCTCCAAATCAGTCAGGTTTCGAGGACATCTCCTGTGCACAGCTCTCTTCAGATCACCTCACAGATGTTCAATTGGATTCAGGTCTGGGCTCTGGCTGGGCCATTCCAAACCGTTAATCTTCCTCTGGTGAAGCCATGCTTTTGTGGATTTGGATGTGTGCTTTGGGTCGTTGTCGTGCTGAAAGGTGAATGTCCTCTATCTTTTTAACGGACGCCTGAAGGTTTTGTGCCAAGATTGCCTGGTATCTGGAACTGTTCATAATTCCCTCCACCCTGACTAAGGCCCCGATTCCAGCTGAAGAAAAACAGCCCCAAAGCATGATGCTGCCACCACCATGCTTCACAGTGGGTATGGTGTTCTTTGGGTGATGTGCAGTGTTGTTTCTGCGCCAAACATACCTTTTGGAATTATGGCCAAAAAGTTCAACCCACATCATCAGACCATATCACATTTTCCCACGTACTTTTGGGGGACTTGATGTTTGTTTTTGCAAACTTGCCACCCTACCCCATAGCCCATTCATATGAAGAATACGGGAGATTGTTGTCACATGTAACACACAGCCAGTACTTGCCAGAAATTCCTGCAGTTCCTTTAATGTTGCTGTAGGCCTCTTGGAAGCCTCCCTGACCAGTTTTCTTCCCATCTTTTCATCAATTTTGGAGGGACGTCCAGTTCTTGGTAATGTTTCTGTTGTGCCATATTTTCTCCACTTGATGACTGTCTTCACTGTGTTCCATGGTATATCTAATGCTTTGGAAATTATTTTGTACCCTTCTGACTGATATCTTTCAACAATGAGATCCCTCTGATGCTTTGGAAGCTTTCTGCGGACCATGGCTTTTGCTCTGAGATGCAACCAAGAAAATGTCAGGAAAATCCTATTAGAACAGCTGAACTTTATTTGTGATTAATCAGAGTCACTTTAAATGATGGCAGGTGTGTAATGACTTCTATTTAACATGAGTTTGAATGTGATTGGTTAATTCTGAACACAGCCACATCCCCAGTTATAAGAGGGTGTGCACACTTATGCAACCAGCTTATTTTATTTTTCATTTTTCCCCCTTGAAGATTTCAGTTTGTTTTTCAATTGAATTGTTCATATTATAGGTCACATTAAAGGTGGAAAAAGTTCTGACATGATTTATCTTTGTCTCATTCTTTAACATCACAAAAACCTGGCATTTTAACAGGGGTGTGTAGACTTTTTATATTCACTGTATATATTAGGACAGCCATAATAACAAGCCACATTAGCCTATCCACATCATACTCAGTCATCAAACAGATTGGAATAGATTTGCTTCACGATCATGACACGAAAACCACAGAGCAGAGCGTTCATTTTATGGATTTTAATTGTCAAGCCAAAATGCAATTAAGCATGAATGTGAGCAGAGGGAGTCTGAAAGATTTAGGTGTTGGTTTTTACAGCCACGACATACCAACACATGACTGTATGCCATTAGGGAGCTTACAAATAAAAGGTTAAGAATTGTAATATTAAACACACAAATCAATTTCCCAGGCGTAGGGCAGTTACAGAAACACCACGGATACCTGTGTTCATTTTCAGAAGCACATAGAAGAGAGTTTGGGGCAGTCGGGTGATCAGACTGTGGTTGCAGTAAACCAACGGGTACGGGTGTTCTACAGAGGGTGTGCCAATAGACTAGGCAACCTCTGAAGTGGATAGGTACAGTAGGATGTTAGACATCTGTAGATGGAAGAGAACAGTGTAGTGTAGAATGGTGTAGAATCACCAACAGTGTTAAAAGTCAATTACAACTGGATCCTCTCCAGCAGCATGTGACAATTTGTGTCTATTTAAACAAAAACAAAAAAATTTGCAGTTTACTGTCAAGCCATGCAAAGTGGTATCCAGGCAATTACGTTCAACTGAGATCCACCGTAACTGGGGAATAGTTTGAGGGATGAGACAAGGTTACTCGCTTTCAGTGCTGCTGTTTGCTCTTCTTGCCCAACCACTTGCTCGGGCTATACAATACATGGTGGCAGTACTAAATAATAAAACCAAAGTCACTCTAAATAAAACTTTTTGGCTTGACAAGGCTCGCACATCCCTAGCCCGGCTCAGAATTGCCATCTTTGCCTGTTGGCACTGTGATGATGTACCACATCAGTCTGGAGAAATCACTTCATCATGATGAGTCAGTTATACACTGGACAGTCCATAACTGGAGAAAAATGAAAGTCAACGTTGAGGAGAGATGGATCAGGTCTTTCCTGTTCAGCTTTTGTTCATCTATCCTTTTGTTGGTCCTCATGTTCCATTCTTTTCTCCTCCGTTTTATCCTGTCAATGGAAAAACAACTTCTTTGTTTTGTTTCGTGTGCTTGTGCATCCATTAAAACATATACAAAACAAAATGTAAATGTAATGTAAATGAACTGTCTGCTCATTCAGAATCCCATTTCTGTTCCCTGAGGTGTCATTAGGGAGCTAAGGGAGAGAAAGTAGTGGAATGGAGCATGGTCATTACTCACCATGAAGATGGCAGCACCAACTAATACGCATAAATATTAAAATATTCAAATGAGACATGACATTCTCTAAATGTATTTCCACATATGTCCAAGTAATGAGACTAGATTTTAAATATGATGAGACTAGATTTTTAAATATATCCGTCGGTATACAGTATACATAATGACATTTACGAAATATGCCTGCGGTTTTAATTGAAACCAATTTCACTTTAAATGACATTGTAAAGTAGCAATGTTTGCATTATTTTTATTGCGTTAATCTGCTTGAAATCAGTAAATTTCAAATGTTATCAATGCAGAAGCAACTGGATGAAGGGAACTGAGTGACTATAGAGCCACTAATGATGTGCACCTCTAAGATATGGAATGTACATTGATCCATGGCACGTCCTCTAAAAACCCACCCTCTGCATCAATGGTGTCCCCCTTTCATGAAGAACGTATAGCTTGGCTGAGAGCTGGCCTCCTGCATTCAGGCAAAACCACATGGTAGTAAAAAACTGCACACACAATGTATTTTGACCAACACCCCACAAACCCAAAGGCACTATAAAAATCACTTTATGAAGGAAAATAGAGCGAGTGAGTGTGTGCGCGTGTTGGGAGTGAGGGAGCTTTCAAAACTATAAATGAGATAATTTTACAAAAAAAGACATTAAGGATGGAGTGTACTTAGCAAGGTAAGGTTATAAGTTGCTGTGGATGCTTGAATGAGGAGTCTAATGACGTGTTGATCGTGCTAATTAGCTAGTTAATGTTAGTCCATGCCTATGTACACAGAAATGCACTGTTGTCGCTACTTGAATGTGACAGTGACATGAGATTCGACGTCTAACAGTTCCCAGCAAGGCAATAATATTAGCTAAAGTTTGTGTTGTTGGGGCAATGGTCTTGGTTGAGCTTGGTCAAATTAAATGTTAGCTGGCTAACAGCTGTGATCAAGCAGCCAGCCTGCCAGTAATGCTGATGAGCAATGCCCATTGTTGCATATAGTTAAGATGCTACACGAACACGTGGGATTTGTCTCCCATGTGGGAGAAGGCGAACTAAAAGAACATATCTCCCCCTCCCCTGCTCCATGTCGCACCTGCTGACTTTCTACAATATATAAATATTCATAACAGCAATTTAGATGGTAAAGTAATCCCCTACACTATTTAGCACGTTTTCCCACATAAACACAAATTGAGTGAACCGCGAATGTCTTTCATAACAAAGAAATGACAACGATTTCTACATCAGCCACTTGCCCCAGCCACAGAATCAACAGGGCCTCCATGTCAACAACAACGCCTGGCCCTGCGGGAGAATCAATACGCAAATAGATCACATTCAGTCAATAAAAGGTACTGTAAATAAGTCTGTGAAACACCATATTTACATTATTACTGTGGATACAATACGATTATATTTTTAAAAGTAAAAATCAGTTGAACCTACAAATATAGTCCATGCGACGATTTTTAAGGTTGGTCAACTTATGGACACTGCCGTTACAGATGGACTGTCACGACTCCCTGCGAAGCTGCCTCCTCTCCTTATTTGGGCAGGTTTCGGCGTTTGTCGTTACCGGCCTTCTAGCCACTACCGTTCCTCTTTTTATTATTCCATTCACCATTTTATTTACCAGTCTTGATTTGTTTTTCACACACACCTGGTACATATCCCCTCATTAGTCTCTGTATATAGACTCCCTCTGCGCCACCATCATGTTTGTGCGTTATTGTTTCATGTGGAAGATTCGCTAGCTCGCGTGCGAGCATTATATTCGTGTGTTTTTGTTTTCGCTAGTACACCGGGCGGTATTGGTTTACGCATTGCTGCTGACTGCTGTATTTAGCCGAATGAACCATTTTTTTTGATTCACATCATCTTGCGCCTGCCCCACGGGAAGTATACATCTGAATCATCACGTCGTAATTTTACCTCCAAGATGATGCCCTTAATTTTTTTCTACTTATTTAATTGTCCAAGGTTTTGGTAACACTTTATTTTGAGACTAACCATTAACCTAACCTTAACCCTTGCCCTAAACCTTCTTTGAAACCTAACCCTAAGCTTAGCATGCAATTGCTTATCTAGAGATAGTAATACTGTCAACAAACGTTCAACAAACTATCTATACAGAACATCTACAGATGGAAATTGGGACTCTCAAAATAAAGTGCAATCAGGGGTACAAATGTTGGAGACATTGACTGGCTTGATCATGCTGCAGGTAACTGGTTGTTAGATACCATATAAGTTGTGGACCTCTGGACTGATGTTGCACTCCTGCTTTGTGATGAAACAAACATCAGGACGTATTTGCATTGTTTAGCAACTGTTCAACTCTTGTCTTGTTTTCCCATCCTTCTGTTTCATAACAGTATATTTATGCTATGAACTAACAGCTTAGACTAAACTACACTTTCGAAAGATATGTTTTTTAAAGTAATTTAGAACTTTTAGTAAGAAGGAAAGACAAATTAGTTACTTTCTTTACACTAAATATTTAGCATTAGCATTTTTCAATTTTTTTAAATTGGGATTCTTTCCTCTGGACAAATGAATGAATATGTATTGATCATTGCCAAAATGAACAATTTCCTCCATTAAAACCTCCTAAATGCACTGTTAACCTCAAACGATAGATAATTATTCAACTGATAAAATAATGTTTCCCTACTGGATTAGTTACGGCCCGATTGTTAAGAATCCCTGAATTCCAATGGCCTATCTGCCATAACCTGATGGGAATAGACTGAGTCTTTCATCCATCCACACATAGGAAGCAGTGAGGAGCATCCTGGGGGGGCAGAATATATCGGGACACATCAAAGGAGTTCAGGGAAGTGAGTATGGGACAGTTCTAAGGCCTCATGTTTAAATTCAGAGCGTTGCTGTGCGAGAGTTACTGAGAGTTAAAAATGGAAATAAACCCTCAGCTTCAGTATTGAAATGTATGCCCTTTATAAAAGCTTATATCGCTAAGGACTTGAAAAATATTACCCTACTGCTATTGTCAAGTTACCAGTACGACAGGCCAGGCTGCCTCACAGGATTTTACAAGTCAAGGGCCTGGGTAAATAAGGTGTCCATCTGAGGTTTCACAAAAATCTAAATGTAAAATTCCAGCCAATGTCCTACATTACTGAAGCTGCCATTAATCTAACTACATGAGTGACAAACTGACATATTTAAAAAATATAAAGGAATGCCTTTGATTTGATTACCTGCAAATTCATAGTTTAGTGCTATATGACCATTAGGTTTGGACATCTGTTTGCACCTGTTCTTACCTATGTATGACCTAATGTCACCATGATATCACCTAAAAGCATGATTGTGGATGTCTACAGGGGAAGCACTTTTGGACTCAATTAAGGTGTCAAGATGTCTTATTCTGGACAGTCCCCATTTTTGATAAAACCTGTTCTTTGAATACACCTGTTAACAAGACAAGGAGGATTTTATATAGATGACAGATTTCAGGGGTAACTTGGAACAAATGTTATTTTTGCTTTGTCATTATGAAGTTATGTATAGATTGATGGCAAAATATTAATGTAATCAATTCTAAATTATGTCTATAACACAACAAATAAGCACACAGTGATTTATTGCACAGTTTAAAAATAACATTAGATGGACTGCTTCAAATATTGCTATTTTGTACAGAGACAGTAGTGAAGGACAGAGCTTTTTTTGGGGGATATTTTGTCAATGCCAGATTAATACACACTTCAATTAATTGATCTAACACGTGGCCTGCAGGCTGGGATGGTCTAGCAGTTTATGTTACATATGTTCTGCTGTCTCTGGGACACCAGTGTGAGTTTGAATCAGACCCAGTGCTGTTTTGGCACATCTTGTCCCCACTCCTCCTACTTTTCGTTGATGTTACTAATGAATTATATTTAAAAAGAAAAAGATTTAAAAAACGAATCCAATACAAGAGAGCAGAAAGCCAGAGGAAACTGCATTTTTGGTTGATTCACAAAGGCCACAGCATGATGTTATAGTTGCAATGGAGTGCATAAATTATCTAGAATGAATCCAAATCAATAGGTCTGGTAAGAACATTTCCTAGAGATTATACATATGCCTGTTTTACACTGCAGTAAAACAGGCATATGTACTGCAGTCTCCCACCACAATTCCAAAATATAATTACTGGAAGAATCTTAGCTATGTATGTAGGTATAAACATTGTTCTCACTACGACTGTGCTCTACATCGTTCTTGATGTCATCTTCAAAAGCAGACTTCCACAGTGTTTCCTCATGCGGACCCATACGATCTATACTTTAACAAGTATAAATGTAGCGGACTAATCCAATCCAGGACAGTCAAGGATTGGTGGTTTAGAGTTATGATCCAATCCAAAGTTGTGACAATGAACTAATGAATTGGCTCTTGTTTTTTTTGTAAAAAGAACAGGTTTATTATGGAGATAATCTATTCTTTCAAATTGAAGTACTGAAACAAATTAGAATCCTGTGATTTGATCATAAAGATGTGATGTCCACACAAGAAAGTGGGCATTCTATTACCGGCAGCAGAACAAAATGTCACAGACAGGAAAAGGCAGGACCCAAGATGCAGAGCAGGAAGTAATTCCCTTTATTATTTCTTAACCCAAACAACAAAAGCCACAGTCCACCATGAACTGAGATACAAACAATAATCCACAACATAAATGACAAAAAGGGCAACTTAAATAGGGTCCCCAATTAGAAGCAACGCGGGGCAGCTGACTCTAATTGGGGCCAATCAAAAGTGGAGTGCAGAGATGCCTAGAGGCACCTGTGCAGTCAGGGCCTGGCTGTGGCCCCCGGTCGCATAGAGATGCCTAGAGCCACCTCTGCAGTCAGGGCCTGGCTGTGGCCCCCGGTCGCATAGAGATGCCTAGAGGCACCTCTGCAGTCAGGGCCTGGCTGTGGCCCCCGGTTGCATAGAGATGCCTAGAGGCACCTCTGCAGTCAGGTCCTGGCTGTGGCCCCCGGTCGCATAGAGATGCCTAGAGGCACCCCAGCTAGGACTTGCCAAACAGCATGGATTGCAAATATTGCAAGCAGGTCCAGTTTTAATTCAAGCCACAAAAAGACAAGTTTGTCAAAGCTGGTGGAGTAAAAATATCTTTAGCAGAGCTGAAGATTCCCCTCTTGGCATGGAAGCAGATATAATCACCCAACTATTACCATTAAGTGCAAATATTGTAGACGATTACCTTTGTTATTTTGCCCCTGGCTGCAAACATTAGAACCCTACTGAGATAAAAGCTGGCTGTCTCCCCCTACATTGCTTTTGCATGTACTTTATCACCCAATTGGAAATATATATTTCTCTAACAGCAGCAACAAAATGATTTCACAAAGAATGTATGACAGCCACCATATCTCATTTCCTCGCCACTTTCAGTTATTGAAATATTCATATTCATATTGCTATTTAATTATCAGTTAACAGTCGTGTCTTGATGTGGCCGGCTAAGTCCTGTCAGTCTTCATTTTGCAGACATCCATATGGATGAAGGGCCACATGTGAATGTCACTGTTCAAAGGAACTGTTCACGTGATGGTTTTTTTTTTATAATCATTGACCTTTACAGCTTGCCCTCTTGTAAAAGTGGGTGAGCGGGTTTGGATGAGCGATGGTCTTACCTGCATGCTTTCCAGCCCTGGATCCATGAAGAGTAGTTGGCAGACTTTCTCTTCCGTGGACTGTACAAAAAGGTTGCAGTTTACCTCAGCAGTGGGTAGACACAGGCCCAAAACAGACACTGATGGAGGAGGTGAGGACGGACTCCACGATTTATATGTATGGCAGGTTCAAGATGGACTGTGAGCTTTTTTGTTTTTCATTTGTCACAAGTACAGCCGCTGCTGTTGTCTCACCTGGAGTTGTGAGAGATGACGGACCCTGGGAATTTCAGTGCTGCAGGCATGAGAACTGGCACATTGTTATTGTATTACAAACAGCCGAAATGAAACCACAACAATGATTTATTACTGTAAAATAACCTGCCAAAATTAGGGTATTTGTTTTATTTAATCATCGTCATCGAAATAGGTCAGATTCCCAAATGATCAGTTCCTATCGCCCATCACATGCACACATACATCAGGTCTGACTGTTATGGTTGTTTTCTTTCAGCAGAGAACAATGCCCTTCAGGCAACATTGATTTATCCTGTGTGTAAAGTAGTCAAGTGTTAGTCCACCATAGGAAACCCATATCTCAGCACCCTGCCAGGGATAGATATCCAGGACCATTAATATATTCCATTTGATATTCCCTGGACAAGGCTATATGGTCCTCAGCATATTTGCTCCCAAACTGTGAATATAATATCGAACAAAGTATTGGTGCAGTGTTTGTTTGCAGTGAGGTAGGGGAAGAGAATACCATTCAAACTGTGGATAAAATTGTACTTGTGTTTGAATGCTTGAGCGGCACTTGAGTAGCTTTTTTGGCGCAGTGAAACGAATGGAGTGGACACAATCCAATGCTCAGTGTTCAGATTTTGAAGGAAATAGTACACAAACCCACGTCTGGAATCGTTGGACGTTCTTTTAATTGACAAAATAAGGAGCAAAGATTCAAGACTAAGAGAAACTGTTGTAAACAAAATAAACTAACCCAAACCTGCCCCCTTCCCATCTGAATTACTGCATCCAGACACGCTAACACCAACATACCACCACTCCAGCCTCCAGCTCCTCCTCTTCACCCTTATTTTTTTGTGTTTCTCTAGAGTTGGAAAACAAACATTCTCCTTATATAGAAAGTGAAAATGTCTAACCAGATTCCAATTAACTTTGCCTTACCTGAGTTTCTTTCAGGATGTCTGGAATACTTAGATTAGGTTAGATTCAACTTTATTGTCATTGAACAAGTACAAGTACAGTACAACGAATACTATGAAGCAAAGTTTTCAAATTACAAAGATGAGAGTTTCTCTGCATTGTCATTAGTTGAAAAGGAAAGGGCGATTTTGGATTTCAAATATTTCTGTCTCCATGAGGAGCTGAGTGTTAGGCCTACACGCTCTGTCATTTTACTGAATCTCTCAGAATCTCAGGGAGAAAGTAAGTGGGCTGTGTTCTGAAATCACAATGCCATTTCACCTTGCATAATAGGAGTAGGGAATCGAGAAGAAAACAGTAATTTCACATGAAAACATGGACATGATAGTGAAAGGATTTACTTCTATGTGGGGTTCGAGAAATGGTATTCAGGAATTCACTTGAGTTAGAGGTCGGAACAATTTGTGAAAAGGATTGATCCGAGTACTGGCCAAGTAAACAGCTTATCTCTCCTCCAATGACAAGACCAGTCTCAGAAATATCTGGCATCAGGGCTTGAACCTGAACTGAGAAATGTGGGATTATCAGTGTTTGGGCCATAAAATGTAATTAGCGCAAACAGGGCTGAGTAGATCTCTCCTATTAATTATTAACATTTAACTCATTTAACACACACTTATCCAGAGCAACAGTAGTGAGTGCATACATTTTTTATGCTTTTTGTACTGCCTCATGTCACGATGTGGCAGAACACAGGCGCAGAGGACTCAAAAGCAATTTAAGCCAGAAAGACTCACAAGCAGCACAGACGTAATCACATGAACGATGACCAACAGGGAGCTGAACAAACGACAGAACTAAATACAATGCCTAATGAGGGAGCAGGACAGGTGAGCCAATAAACTAAGGGAAGCTAAACAAAACATAGAAACAGATACACCAGAACAGAAATACACAGAACATAGAAATATAACTACTGGCACGGCACAGGCTGTGACTGGCCGTTACACCCCCGCTTGAGAACTAAACTCAAAACCCAGGTGTTGTAAGCCCCATGCCCTACCATCTGAACTAAAAGGGTTCATGCTACCAGTCAGCAATATTTTTTTTTTTTTTTTGCTGGAAGTGAATAACCTTCCATATCAGAATGGCCACACCTCTTGCCTTGGTGAAACAAGTAGAGTGATAGCCGACCCATCTACTTTCAAGCAAGAAATGGAAATAATTGTTTGGGTGGAATTCAGTATAATATCAGAGAATTTCAGATTTCAGTGCTGTATGTTTCAGTAAATGTTGGTGAATGCGCATAGCACAGTAAGGAGCTCCATTAGCAGCTCCTCCACCTGAATGAGTGAGTGCACCGCAAAAGACTCGGAAGGGCAGCGGACAAATAAATCACTTTTATAGATTCAGTGTGCTGTTCTTCCAAAAAGGGGGCAACATGCTACAATTTGGAACACACATTTAATGCAAGAGGACTGAGGAAAACAGCTCCATTGTGTTGTTTTAGTTATGGAAATGGTAGCCACACTCAACGGCAACCAACCTTACAGGCCATGTACGAGAAGTGAATGTAACAAAATTGAAATTGATGCTAGTTCGCAATTATCATGCCACACTTTTCTGCGGTGTTTGGATTATTGGTAAACAGTTTGCATAAATCACAATTAGGGTCAGAACCACCCACCAGAAGGATTATTTTCAGATTTCATGAAATGTAAACGTTTGTCTCAATCCAACTCCCACACACTATGGCTCGCATGTTTTTTTTCTATGGATGTATCCTCCGTATGGAATTGATTTCTGCACTGTAATCCTATAGAAGGAAGTGGAGCAGTGTGCTTTCCGTGACAATGTTGTTAAGAGATGGGGACCAACGCTGTGATGCCTGAAGTGGCAGAAAGCATCACTAACATATTTTCCTCTTTGCATGTGAATATATTAGATGTTGGATGAGTGATGTTTTTAAAAGTTAGGAACAAAACCTGTATTCAGCATGACGGATGAATGAATGTGAGTAACGTATTGTCAGGGTGACAGTTATGGGGCTGTTTGGTTGAGTTCAGGTCATGCTAACTGTGACCTGAGCTAGTTCTCTAGTTGTGGCTTAAATTCAACATTCTGTTTTCATAAATGTTTTACGATGAGGCATCAGGATCAATCATAAGATTAGAAATGTCTATGTCGTGATGGCATTATTCACGTAGGGAAACTGCTGCAATCAATTTAACGGGCACTGTAAAACTATAAGAAACTATGTGTGTATTGAAAAGAATTGTCATTTTAAGGAAGTGAGACATTCCAAGCTGTCCTTCCATTGTCTTCCTTTTTCTTCTTCCTCTTTCTTCTTCTTTCTTGTTTTTCTTATTTCTTCTTCCTTCTACATTTTCATCTTCTTCCTCTCTTCCTCCTCCTCATCTTTAGGAGAAAAGGCCTATGTCTACTGTATTCTTAATCAAATGCTGAGAAGAAGTCACATGAAAGGCATGAGCTGCTCTCAGCTGGGACCAGAGAAGTTCCTCTGTATGTGGATGGGGTTTGCCTCAGCTAATTTCCCCATTTCCGACCCTAAACATGTTGGTGTCCTGTGTGGGTTCCCTTTAAATAGCCTCCTAGATTGGCAGCTCTCTACACAATAAATTAGTCCCACTGTGGACATGTTGAATGATGATGAATGTGTTGCCAAACTGCTGGTTCCTTACCTACTGGTGGGTGAGGTTTGTGAGATAGCTCAAAGCTGATATCACACAAGCTCTTGTGCAAAAACGTACCTTTAAAGTAGTCAATGACAGTCAAGAATGGTACAAAAATACGTATGTAAAATGCTCCAAAAAGAATTCTACGTGACGTGTTCCATGATAAGTTGTGATATTTGGCAAGTGTGGAAAGGAGTACAGAAGAGTATAGAAGTAGAGGAAGAGGTGCTCACTAAGTAGTGTGACATCCTTTCCACACGCTCATGTCTTCGAGAGTGTGTTTGTACACGTACAGGCAGCAGTGGACCATCCAGTTGATGAGTGTGATGTGAATATGAAGTGATGACAGTGGAAATTGCGCTACAGGAACGTCTGGCCTTGCTGGACTAGATATTTAATTTAACCCCTCTGATGCATTCCCCAGGCCACCCATCTGAGCTACAGTATCAATCAGCACAATGTGCTTTTTCATCAATATCACAGGTGGGAACTTCTAAGCCCTTAAAACACTATGATAAGACCATGCGACTGAGCGTGTGTGTGTGCGTACGCTTGCATGTAGGGGGTGAGAGCTGTCGGGGGGCCATCTTCATCATAATTTGTAAGGAACTCTCCAAAACAGAGAGGTATGTGATCAGAGGGTTTAATTCTGGAATTCAGTACTATTTTTTAAATTCCCATTGGTTATGAAATAGGAGTTTTAAAGGCAGTCCTCATACTGTCTGTCACGTACAAGACACAGTCACACAATTATGTAAGCCTGCATGTACAGACCCAAAGGCTCACTCTATAACTGTTTTGAAGTCTTTCTTGGAGGTTGCTATTTATACTGAAATGTATTCAGGCAGTCTGAATGCTGAAGTCTAATCTTTGTAAAAATACAGACATAAGTATTTTATCAACGCAACAGAATGCTGTGTCAGTGTGTTACACTCACTCTTAAATATAGAAATGGGAAAACGAAAATGAGTCCACAGAATACGTCCATTGAAAGTTATACATTTAATGCAAAATAATAAGGCATGGATATGGCTTTTGGTTGCTTTTGAAAGTTAATAGATTATGCAGGCTAGTGGTCAAGTTACTTTTGATTCTAAGGATATGTTTTAAGGTTAGTCTTGATTCTAAAGATAAGGGTTAAGGTTAGTCTTGATTCTAAGGATAAGGGTTAAGATTAGGCTTGATTCTAAAGATAAGGGTTAAGGTTATGGTTAAGGGTTAAGGTTGGTCTTGATTCTAAGGATAAGGGTTAAGGTTATGGTAAAGGGTTAAGGTTAGTATTGATTCTAAAGATAAGGGTTAAGGTTAGGCTTGATTCTATGGATAAGGGTTAAGGTTAAGGTTTAGCTTAGTATTGATTCTAAAGATAAGGGTTAAGGTTAGGCTTGATTCTAAGGATAAGGGTTAAGGTTAGACTTGATTCTAAGGATTAGGGTTAAGGTTTGACTTGATTCTAAGGATTAGGGTTAAAGGTATGGTGTGCTTGCTACACCTCATTGCAGTAAAATTCTGACAGCCTAACTGAACAATAAAGAAATAGCAATCAGGAGGATGTTTATTGGTGGAAATAAACACGTGACACAAAAAAATCTCTACTACCAAGAAGCAGTTGTTCGGACTAGATTATGTAATTATACGGCTGTTTTACCTTGCAACCCCAATAATCAACAGTCCAGAGGGAAAGGGATTGCAATACGTGACTGTGGCAATCAGAAAAGCAATAATTATTTAGAAGTAGACATGGCCCATGTTTGTGTTCCCTTCCCCACTGATGGAGTGAGGGACTGTTGTTTCAAGTTTTTCCCAGTCTCAAAGGGAAGTGAGTATGGTGTGTGTTGACTGTTCGCCTGTTACCCCATCAAAGGGGTTGAAAAGGCTGGATGATTTTGGATAATAACTTCACATTGCCTCGGATGTCACATGGAAGCTTAGATTGATGGTCTCAATACATGCGTGTCATATTTGTATTAGAAAGGCAAATTGGGATCCTCAGCGTAAACCTGAGGGCACTATCCATGTCTGAGTTAAGGACAAGGAAATAGTACAAAGCTGCATTTTATTGGAGATCCTGGATCCAAATCCGCTGGTGACATTGCAAGTCCAAAGGCCTACATTATGTTACTGAAGGTATAGTCACACATCACAAGTC
>JACXGI010001740.1:0-52265 GCA_016801175.1 Esox masquinongy
ATTGTGTGTGTGTGTGTGTGTGTGTGTGTGTGTGTGTGTGTGTGTGTGTGTGTGTGTGCGTGTGTGTGTGTGTGGAATTGGATAAATATATGCAACTCCGTATATGTTTTGACATCCACTGCTTTAATTATAAACAGTACCACAGCATTTGCTGTTTTATATTTCTCTCATGCTCAATTTCTGCCAGTATCACTAGAGATCCTCAGTAATCGTAATAAGCACACATATTATTGCCAATTTACTGTGATATTTAATATACACTCTACATTTATCCTTCCCTTTAATTTCAATGTTTTGGTACCTGTACTTTCACTGTAAATGCTGTAAGAGCTATTTGGTTGTTGCTGAGGATCCAAGTTTATGCTATTTTATGTTTTAAAAAATGTAGGCTAATTCAGTAATTAAAGAGCAAAGAGCAGACCAAGCAGTTTAAACCTTACTAGATGCATCACACAATACTTGACCATATCATCACACAGTTCCATTGTAGTCAGCGCAAGCAAGGAAACCACACCTGCAAATCCAATAAAACCCCTGCATAAAGCCAGTTTGAATGCAAACTACTGGGAAGTGTGTTGAAATGGCATGACAAGGCTACATTGACCAAATTGCAATTGGGCCCTTAAATTCTCGTTATAGTGTCAGTAGTATTCTATACATTAATAATCCATCACTCTGTTCCCATTATTCCCCTGACCATGTTCTACGTCCTTTTCCACAGTGGATGGCTGCGTTGATTGGTCGGTAGACTTGAAGAGGTATCGGGTTCTAGCGGGGGAACCAGTGAGAGTCAAGTGTGCCCTGTTCTACAGCTACATCAGGACAAACTACTCCATGACCCAGAGCGCAAAGATCAGACTCATCTGGTACAAAAACAAAGGGGACTCAGAGGAGCCTATCATTTTCTCCGGCCATAGGCTCAGCAAAGAGGAAGACTCCATCTGGTTCCGCTCAGCCGAGCTGGAGGACAACGGCTTCTACACCTGCGTCCTGAGGTGGGTTTAGTCACTTTGTTTCTGAGGAGTAAATCATAAGTTTGCGCTTTTCTGAACCCCATACAGAAGTGTGTTTGATTTTTAAAATTTTGTATGACCTTGGCTAGTTCGGTCACCAACATACAATACAGTTGTTAGAGGTATTCATTTTTCCATCTACTTTCAAGCGTACAGTTGAATGTCGGTATGTCTACTGTAAAGCAAAGCCTTTAATTACGGCATGCCCACAGCATGATTTAAACAAGCCCTGCAGTGGCACTCAGCATAAGGAGGAGAGACCATCATGCTCATCATCACACCACGTTCAGTTTCTTCATGGAGAAATGCGTGACTGACCTAGCAAGGTAAGTTCACCCCTGCCAAAATCAAGAGGGCCAGTGAACTGTGGTTGACTCGTATTGAGAAATGTGTAACTGGCATTCCTAAAAGGCATAAGCTCTGTCATAATAATTCCTATAAAATCAGTGATGTCCCTGAAGATCCCTGACCAGAAGGATTGTGTTGTTTAAGTTCACTTCTTGGATTATGACATCAAACCATCAAGTCTGGTTTCATTTATAAATCTGAAGTCTTTTTATAACATCTACCAAAAATATATGTTCACTGTTCTTAGCTACTTTACCGTAAAATAAAACAGAGACCTACACGTCGAGGTGTAAGAAAGGTGTATAGCTTACTCTGTGATTTTTGCTGAGGCTTCAGTAAGGATCCTCTCTCCAGAGATGATAATCCAGCTCTTCTCTGACAAAGCTGATGCTTCTCCTTGGCCAATAATAGGTTTTTTCTCCTCCGGAAAGAAGGGCAGCTCTGCATTCCCCTCACGCTATGCTGACAGTCTAATTAGGAGCGAGATCCTGTCACTTTCGCTGGGCTTCTTATTATACTTACTTTCCCACCCAGTCGGACATGTCCGCCACAGCCACAGACAGCCAGGCACGATGTATTCCATCCAATGTGTTAGCCAGCTAGAGAGTCATCAAGCTGACCCTTTTTTTTGGTCTGGGGAACGACAGATAGATTGGAAGTAGGAGAAGAAGCACAACTTGAAATGGCGTGTAGCAATGTGCCATGTGTTTTTGAATGGATGTGCTGTACTCTACCTCTGTGAACCAATCTCTGAATTCCCCAAATTAAATTGTCTCTGTAAAGTTTTTCAAGGTCTTTCTCATTTCATGTTTTTGTTTCCATTAATGTTGACTTTTGATGCTTTAAATCCAAACATGCAGGAATCCAAATACATAATAACACAGGGCAGCAGGGTAGCCTAGTGGTCAAGAGTTTTGTGCCAGTAATAGAAAGGTCGCTAGTTCGAATCTCTGAGTCGACAAGATGTCAGTTTACCCTAATTGCGCCCAGGTTTTTGCTATAAATAAGAATGTGTTTTTAGGATACCTACCTGGTGAAATAATGGTAACAACAAATATTGTTCCCCATGCAGATACTTTCAAATAAGACACAAGAATGCAATTGAAACTCGTATGAAGAAGCAGGGATTCTCTGTCAACCAGAAGAGCTGAGCAGCATCTAGTCTGTAAAGGTGTTTAGAGAGAATGCAACACGCGTCTGAGAGACAATTGCTATAAAATAACATTGGCAGAGGCTGCGGTGCCTGAAATGACAGGGTGGCTCTGGAATGGAAGAATCCATTTTCTACGACAGCCCAGTAACCCGCAGGAGGGCTAATGCCATGTGTCTGGTCCAGCCTCCCTACACAGATCACTGGGGGGGGAAAATACACCCACAGAGACACACACACTGCTATCGAGGCCTTGACAGCAGTTATATAGGGTATCAGGCGATGTCCCCTGCTTTATTAGAACATGTGAACAGAGACCAATCATGCCTGTGTGCCGGCGAAACACACAGCTCCAGCGTGACAAATGTTAATTTGACAAATGAGCCTCCTGTCTCACAGCACTGATGGAGGGACGGCCATTTCACGCCTTCCCCCGACAACAGAAACGCATTTAGCTTGGTTAAATAACTGTATGCAGTGAAGAAATACAACACATTTTCACTGTCTGTGTGATTTAAAAGAAATAAAGCCTGCCCGCTTAGATGCTCCAGCACTTATCGTTATTTACAAGTAGACAACGTTTCGGTCCTGTGTGGATCTTCACACGTGACAAATATCCATCAGTGTGTAAATAAAGGTACAAGCAAATGAAAGATCAAAACAGTGTCTGTAAGTAGTAGAGAATAGGGTGGAGAATATGTGCAGGCTGTTTATTTGTCTAGCCACTTGTCATCCCAGCACCCCGTAAAAATGTGTGTTGGATCACACTGTAATAGCCCACTGTCTGTAAAATGCCTCTGTTGACTCCTGAGCACTCTTATATTAATTTCCTTCCACTGTGCTTGGCCGTCTGGTGTCTGTCTGGTGTTTCATTCTTCTGTGCTCTCGCTAAGCTGTGGCCAAGCCGGAGCTAGGCCATTCCCCCAGAGGTCTGGACAGTAATCTGTGCCACCTGTCTTTTTCTCCCCTCGTAAGATAATTCTCCGTTCAACTAACGCCCTGGTGTCACAGACCTCTTCTTACGATGCGATCCAGGTTTTTAACCTTTCTATTCATTTGGCCGTGCAGGACCCCATTAGAGTGAGAGCCAGAGAAAGGTGCTGATGTGCGTTGGCACAGACTGAATCCATGCTACCACACATGCCAGTTCTTTTCAAATATTAAACACTTAGCCTATAGCTTTGACATTAATCCATTTTTAAACTGGCTCAAACTCTCGTGTCTGTTTTTTGTGGGCAGACTGTTTTTGCACAAAGAAAGGATGAAGACTGATCTATTTGGCTTGTACAGAATCAATTCTAAAAGTACTGTAAACTTGTCTGTAATTGAACAACCTTTGTTAAAATACTGTGTTCCATTATACTACACGATGTGTGATACTTTTAAGTTTCACAATATGAGGCTGCACTTAAAGGGTAGATATTTTGTAACGAAAAAGAAAGAATCCAATCAAGCAAACCAGTATTTTTCATTGATGGCTTGCCCTCTAGTGAATGAATGTTCCAGACTCCCTGAAGTATACATTCTGATACAGAATTGTTAATACCTAAAACCGATTAGTTATTTTCTCAGACAAACAGCAACAACCTCTTGTTGTTTCTTTATTTATTTTGCGTCAGAACGATAGAGATTCTCAGAGATAGAGACAGCTTGGTAGTGTAGTGGAAATGTTCATTTGCAAGCCCCCTACTTGCAGAACATTGTATAGATATGTTATCTCTCCAGGAAAGGAGTCGCCATGATAGATAGAGTAGAGAAAGAGAAAGAGAGAATGACCACTCAGCATGCCTTTATTACATGGTGTGACGCCAGGCTCTGTGTACTAAGCGGGGTCATCTCAGACACTCTATTCACCTGTCTCAGATAGCCTAGTGGGTGAGCATCTGACTAATAACCAAAGAAGTAGCTTGACCAAAGCCCAGAGCTGGCAAGGTGAAAATAAATCTGTTGTTCTGTCACTGAGCATGGAAGTTAACCCTAATTACTCCCCAGGTGCTCATCAGGGCAGCTCCATTCACTTCTCCAATTCAGATAGGTTAGTTTAAATGCAGCAGCAAAACCTTGGTTGGATCTTTTGTGAAAACTGAAAAAAATATTCCATTTCCATATTCCTTTATATTGTACTGTACCACATTCCTGAAATATGTGCATGCCCATGCTATTAGCAGACATGGCTTTTCCATGAAGGTTTACTGAGATTAGGAATATTTTCTGTTCCTGGATTACTGAACCCTGTCCTCGTTCTCACCCCTCAGTTATTTATTAGAAATTGGCATTTTGAAGAATAAGCATTTGGAAATGTTTTGACGTCTGAGATGTGCGGTTGGACACACAAACTCTCCCTCCAGCATGTCTGATGAAAGGCTGTCTTTCTGGAGACTCCCCACAAAGCCACTCGTCGACAGTGGCCGTCTGTGTCAGAACACTATGGTGTGTCTGTGCGTGCATGTGTGTGTTTGTGCGTGTATACTTGTGTGAAAGACAACTGCCGGTAAGCCGGTTTGATGCTGGGGAAAGACCTGCCTCTTTGTTTGTTGTGCTGCTCTGCTGGCAGGCCCTTAAGAGCAGACCTGTTGACGCTTCAACCTCTGTACCCATTTAACCCTGAACATCACATCAGCCCACTGCAGATTGGTGATTTGGAAGAATCCCGTACAATGACCCTTGTGCGAACAGAAACACAAATGTCTTTTTTTCCTGAAAGAGCGTTTGGACAAACCCCTGCCCCGCAGGCAGCAGCACAGACCACTGGTACATCCTAGGCCACGCGAGGCGCTCTTTTATAAATGCATCTTCTGCCACGACAGTTCGGCACCTTTTTATTTCCTTGTATATTTCATCTCTTGTGTGATCTTCTGTCATAGGTCATTTACATCAGATGGTAAATAGCTAATCTGCCATCATGGTTTATTCACAATTACAGTGGTTCCTATGAAAAACGAAATCGGGGGCTCATACTTTCTCTGTAAAATATTTAGTACTCCTCTTAAATTTTCCTCATCCTCCCTCTCTTACAGGGAAATGGTAAAAGTAGGATTTCACCAAGCCAATTTGATCAGTGGAATTGGCCTACATTTATACTCAAACTGTTGCATGTTAAATTCTCTCTCTGAAGTCCATCTTTGTTAAGCCCCTTTATTAAGTTCAAAGAGTTTGATGTGTCATTTTTTAGACTTGAGAGAAAGCGAGGCTAGGAGATTGCATAGGAAAGACTCCCAACAGAGGCTTTTGTGGGACTTGCAGTAGCATCTGGGGTCCCGCTAAATTCCAATAAGCTCATTGAGCTTTTGCATTGCATCATTACTCATGCCAATGCTATCAACAACAATTTAAAATGAGCTAACCTACATACGTTACTCACTGTTCTTCCTTGACAAAACAGAAAGTCAAGTCTCTTCTCATTAAGAATGTGTTTAAAGAGATGAAAAATGAAAAAAGCAGTATTAGTATTAGACAAGTGTGCCCGAGATGCTATTGTGTTTTGCATGTCAACAGGCCATAATGAAAACAGGTCAAATTACAGTGGCAGGAAGTGGTCATTTCCGTAAAGCTCATAGAGCAACAATTTGTCAGTATGTAAAAATGGCCCTGGGATGCTCCCAGGCTGGTGCAGGCAACTAGATTCAGCTGCAGGTCAGTTTTGGTCATATTGGATGGTCAGGGGCTGGAACATAATTATAGTAATCATACAAAGTAGTGCCCACTGCAAATTGACCACAACAAATCCTAAGAAAGAGTGTATTTGAATATAACAAATACGCGGCAATCGCATAATGGCGCAATCTCGGCGCAATCGCATAATGTCTTCTTTTTTTCTTTTTGCCTGCGTGCAAAATTTGGCTAGCCTTTGCCTGCTCCTGTTCTAGACCCATCCTCAGTCCACAAAGAGAGTAAATCCACTGAGATCTAAAGTCGATGGAGAAAACATCGAGAATGAGGTTCATTACCAGTGAATTAATCATAGGATTTAATCTCCAACTTCCTCCTGTCCTCTGCCTGTGTGAGTGGAGTGACTGTGGCCCTGGAGAGCAGTTCTGTGTACTGTACGTCTGCTCCGCTGGGCCTGGAAGCCTGGGTGTCACTGCTGCTGAGACACAAATCGCAGGTTATGTCCCCAGACAAGCATCTTCCAGATGTTTGTTCTGAGGCTATGTACTTTCTCAGGTGGTTCAGAGACAACCAGGAAATGCCGCAGAGCAGGACCACATAACCGCATTATCGTGCAGCCGAGCCTCAGTCACTCTCTGTCTGTTGCTCTATGGATATTTACCCCATATGGAGCTACAAGGTCAGGTCACGGCAATGAATGGCTCCCGCTTTGACCTCCGTGGCTGCGCTACAGTCCCCGAGCTATATAAGAAATGACTTAGCAGCCTTAATGTGTTATGGTCATTTACTGAGATCTACAGAGCCTGATGCACGGTTGACCTCTGCTATGAGTGGATGTACACTGTTTGGCTCTCTGCGCCCCGGCTCACAATGAAACCTGTGTAGGGGAAATGACATGTGAAACCCGTCTGGGGAGGAAGTCATGCAGGCTAATGGATGTTCTCAATGCTTATTCAGTTATGTCTCAATAGTCCTAAGAGCCTAAGCACACTGACCCATGCAGCACACAGAGCCGCGTGGCTGGGCAACATCTTGAAGGTGGTCGTGTGTTAGATTAATTGTAAAAATGAATTTGAAGTTCACATTAACGGTAAACTTCGTGTTGTAAACATGAAGTGCGAGCACAAAGAAATCCTTCTTTATTAAGCATCTAATTCAATTGGCGAGATGAGTAACTGCAGGAGGAGAAAGATGAATTATTAATGCAGAGGAAGCAGTCATATCAAGATAGTGCAATAGTTATGCAGCGTGATTAACTCTGGGCTAATTGTCAGTAACAGATCAGTGAAAATATCCTCCTGAGTGACTTCACACATCTGTCCTCTGCTTGTCCATTTGTGTTTGGCATTTTATTTGTCATGGTATGAGGCTATTGTCACAAGACACAAGTGCCCCGTGAGACATATTTTAGTCATAGTTCTTTTTCTTCCATTGTAAATAAAGTAGCCATGGACAGCTGTTCTTTCTGCCTCCATTGTCTTGGAACACTTCCAGAAAATCTATACACACACCGACACACACACACACACACTAGCCTGTCTGATGTTCACGTCTAAAACCAGCTAAATGTTTCATTCTGAAATGTTAAATCTTGGCATCAAACATGCTGACTTGCTCGTGGAGATTCAGGGGCCCTTAGCGTTTGAGAGGTTGACACACAATGCCGCTGGAGTGCAATCCCATGCCTCAAGGCCCTCATGCATTTTCAATGGGGGGAGGATGCAGCCCTCACACTGTACATTCTGTGGTGTAGTCTAGTGTAGTGGCCATGGCGGTAGCTGCGTACCGAGCTGGGTGTCATGTGCTTTGACACGGGCTTCCCTGAAGGAGAGTTGTACTTCTGGCTGGTGCCTGCCTAGTGAAATTATATGCATACTCCTGCCACTTCTCTTTACTAATTGAAGATTTTGAAAAATTTCCATTCAGATATCCTCCGTGGTCCAAAAGCCCCTTATTCTGGATGTGGTTAGCTAAACGTTAGAAAAAAAGAGGCCCCGCTACACATCATCAGGGGCAGGCAGGGAGGCGTGGATGGAATGAATGGCAGTGTAAGAGCTTGTTGGTTTTACTAAACCCAGTGGAAAAATCAATGTGTGCTTTTGTGTGTGTGATGCCAGTTGGCTAGAGGTGAACTTGGGGAAACATAAAGCCTCCTGTGTGGTGTCCCCTGCCTGCAGGAACTCCACCTACTGCATGAAGGTGTCCATGTCCTTAACGGTGGAAGAGAATGACGAGGGCCTGTGCTTCAACAGTAAAATACGCCACCTGGAGAAAGCCGAGATCACTAAGAGCAAGATGATCAGATGCCCCGACATCGAAGACTACCTCGCTCCTTACAAACAACCTCAGATGACCTGGTATAAGGTGACCGACCACTTCCATTGTCAGAAACGTCGTATAGTCTTTGTGTATGACCACGGGAAGATTATCCCGGATGGTTGCCTTAATGAATGTACTTTAACTCGTAGTCCCCTCTTGGTTCGGATAGTTAGTGACTGTGAAATGGATCGAGAAACACGAGTTGAAACAGACGTGGAATGAAACTGTGTGGTGTGCTGTCAATGTGTCCTTACTGCTGTAGGAGTGCGAGAGGAAGACGTGGCGGAGCTCCATTATGGTCAACACCACCAACATCTGGTTTCCCGAGGTGCAGGAGGAGGACGGAGGGAACTACACCTGTGAGCTCAAGTACGGCAGCCGGGTAGTAAGGAGGACCACCGAGCTCAAAGTCACAGGTGGGCCCCCGTGTCGTGTGCATGTTTGGGTGGGTGGGTGGGTGTGTGTGTGTTGGTATTCTCTGCATACTGTAAGTGGTTCTATTACATGTATAATCTGATTCGGTTATATTCTGTCATGTGCATGTGTGGATTTTTATTTGCATAGTTCCCAAACCAGTTTCCCAATGTGGGACGCGCTTTTGCACTCTGGCACTGAATATTCTGATGCCCCTTCCTCTCAAGATTTGGCCAATCAGAGATAAAAACCCGGTGCTGATCTGTAAAGCGGATGCACTGTGGAGACACGCTGTCTCACCGGAACACAGTGGAGTGTCACTGTAAGTCTATGATGCATCAGCCCTCAGTGGAAACGTTAGCATCCACTGGGACGTGAGATGGAGTTATTTATTCACATTTTGGGCTTGTGCCTCCTCCGCTGCCTCTGTCATGCAGGCAGGCAGGCAGGCAGGGATTCCAGGCCAGTGAGTCTGACCCCTGGGGTGTGTGCTGGGTCCCGACTGCAGGAAGAGCAGCTGCCAACTGCAGTGTGAAATCAACCCCCCAGCTCATTCACCCTGCCTGCCTAGCCCCCCTCTGAAACAGAGCACAGCCAATCCGCTGGAGCCCCAGGACTATACTAGCCAGGCGGTTCTCACTCGCTCTGATTCCAGCTACACTACAAACCGAATACATGGAAGCTGCACACGTCCACGACTCCACCGCGAACATACAGCGAAGGAACTAAAACAAATGTTAGTCTATGCCAGACAATACTGAGTGACAGACACCATGAAAACTGCAATACTCACAATACACCCACACATACACTGCATGAACGCAAACACACTATTTTTCAAGGCCCAAAACAGGCACAGTTCTGTGTATCACTAAACAACAGTATTCAACAAGCTAGCATTACAATGTCAGAACAGAGGCGGAAGGCAGTCTAACATAATCTACTAAGATGAAAGACATCTGCTTCAATGAGTGTGAATTGGCAGGGAGAATATGCTTGTCTTTTCAGTTAACTGAGCCATTGTTTGTTCACTCACTCACGTGCCTTGTGCTAAGCTAAGCGTTAGGCGTGCTAGCTCCAGTGAGTAGTCTAATGTGGGAGCATGGTTCCACTTGGTTTACAGCAGGGCTGGGCAACTAGATTCAGCCAATTCAGGCATTTTTGTGTCAGACTTGATGGCTCGGGGGCGAGAACATAATTTTAAATAATTCAAAAATATTTATATTTTTACTCTCCAGATTTACCCCAGCTAAGTCCCAAAGCACAGTATTTGCCATTACACCCCCCCCCCCCATTTAATCCTATACGCTGTAGGATTTAATGTCATAATTGATGGCTGCTGGTTGGATGGTGAGCTGGCTAGGATCTGTCAAGGTCTTGGTTAGTTAGCTTTATCTACCATATCATAGATGCCATCAAAATTGAGAATATCCTAGCATGATGCCAATAAAAGTGTTTCTGCTTTTCTTTGGTGGAACCAGGCCATCTACAGTATATTTCCTGGTTGTTAGCAAACTACAAAATCCAGGTTTCATAGCAATGTCCAACTCTTGTAATGACTAAAGCAGCGATTGTTTCACAATCTTAAGAAGACTAGCTAGCAAGTGAGCTCCTGAGAACCTGCAAAAACGAGTGTCACCTTCGTTTTGAAAAGCTTACCTTCAAAGGGTCGGAACAGTTCTCCTGTAAGGCTCTAGTCTATAGAAAAACAGAAAACAATTTTCAGCCTTACTATCCTGCAATGTCATGGCCGATCTCAATGTGGAGACAAGTCCAGTGGCTCTTTTGAATGAGGACAAACATATCTAGGCACCACTAGTATGATTAAGCAATTGGCGAAACACAAAGCACAATAACTGCTGCAAAACCTAATTTTTAGATCAGACAGCCGTCTCAATCAACCAGTAGCGTCACTGTTTAAACTCTCCCGGCATTGAATGTCAGAAATACTTCTGTGGTGTATAATTATGTCTGAAACACCTCCAATCACTCATGATTATGTATGGAGACTTAAAAAACACCCCATTCAGTGTCTAGCAGTGAATTGTCCCTTTAAGCACACATAGAGATCGCTCAGTGCTCTCAGGTTACTAGGTGGCTCATCCCTGATCCAAATTCCACCCTGAAAGAGGATTATTCATATCCTCGGTTTGAATAGGTCAAAGTGAAACAGAGGAGTTGCACTGTGGGTAAAACCTGGCTTCCATTTGCTTTTCCAAGCCAGTTTGCTTAGAGAAGGAATATTAACTGTTCTAGGCTGTTTGTGTGCGTATACCTTCTATTAATGCACCATTATATCGCATGTTTTGTTTCTTTCGGTATTGTCACATGTGACTTGGTTAGAGGCAACAACCATGCCCTGAAGGAGCCTGTAGGGCCAATCTGCTACTGAATAGCCTGCGGTATTGTTATAGAAGGGCTCTGACTAGCGTAGAGGGGAGGCTAAGTCTTGGCAAAGGTTCAGATTCTTAGCCAAAAACCACCATGACCAAAACATTCCTTCATCTCTCTCCACAGTCAGCATCGTGGTCATAAATATTTTAAAATGCATTTGAAAATCAAATGCATCTCATGAAAGAACATTGCGTTCAGGCTAAATTTAACAGTCATTGCTGCCACTGCGAGAGGTGAGTTACCACAGTCATGCATCAACGAACCTCATTCGAATATTGTAACACCTTCCTCATCTGGTTAAGTCAACAGTGGGAGAGACGATGGTCCGTGCATGAATCTTGAATTGTCTCCCTCTCTCACTGCTTCTAAGCTGGGCTTGTCAGTTCTGCCTCTAGCCTCTCAGGCTACCTTCTTACCCATGTGGAAACACCATGACCTATTTACTTTATTACCTCATAACTCATCATGAAATTGGCTGTGTTCACATGGGTTTTGCCCTGCTATTTCTACAGACCAGATTGACTACTTTCTATTTTCATAAAGGGTGGGAGATACTGTAGAGATACATTTATTTGGGGTCTTTCTGTGGATGAATATGATTATTTTCTATTGTTACAGTACATTAAGGAACAGTTTAATTACAATTACTACTTTCCAAAACACGATTCAGGAGTTAATGGTGTTCAATTGGCAAGAGAGAGAGTGATTTTCTTTCCACAATGTTCCTTGAAGTTTGCTCATCAAATATTAAGTAGCATACAGAAGAAAAAGTGGTGAATGAATCCAAACCAAATGACATTTCTGTGTTGGGGATGTTTAGGTACCACTTAAAAAAGAAAAGATAATGAAGGCATGTAAGACTTCGCACTTACATTATATGTATAAAACCCACAATTTACTTCATAGAGCATTTGTGAGTGGGCATGACTGACAAAATCAATTTAAATGGCTTGCGGATTACAAAATATTTTTTTAAACCTCAGATTTAGGGCTGGATGTGTAATATCTATGAGCATAATATATATATAAAGTAGAATTACTATCATATCTCAGTTACTCATGAAATTACAAGTTTGAAAGCAACAAACTTGTAATTTCGTCAGGAACAAATCTAGTCTCGCATAGCCACCTCATCGAGCTTACATTTAAATGCTACATTGTGCATGTTACAAACCCTGTGGCTCTAGCAGTCTAGGGTGGATGGTACAGAGACCCGTAACATAAAACTCATGCAAATTAGTGTAGTGTAAATGACCAGTGAGAACAAACGACACAGACAACCAAAGATACCGTCAAACATTAAACGTTTATTGTAAACACACGGTAAAGGGGGCAGGGAAAAAGGGCTGAGCTGAACCCAAGAAATGAAATAATATAGTCAAAACACCCCTAAACTGAACTTGCCTGCCTCAAGAACCGCTTAGCTGACTACTAACCAATACAAATATGGGGTAAATCAAAAGAGTCTCTCTGGGAGAACCAACTGACTGGGTTTTTAAACCAGGGATGTGTGATGCGATTGGGTAATGGAAAAAGGAACAGGTGGTGCAATTAGTAGGGGTGTCCACTGATTGGTCCACCTCAGCATTCAGGTGATGCACTCATGACTGCCAGATGGGAAACACCAACGAGCACAATCATGAACATAAGGGACACCTGTGGAGATGTCAGGAGGGGAAAAAACACAAACGCACATACAGGGTACCTGCATGCGTAACAGAGCATATATTTAAACGCAAAACTATTCAAACCGTTTGGGTAGGAGGCGTTGAGATAAGTTAGTTTGAATGCGATTGGATCAACCTTCAACTAATCAAATTAACAACGTACATGACAAAGTACAGTACCAAAGTGCCATAAACATCAACAACAAACAGTTCTGTACCTTAAGCAACAGAAATCAGATCGGTAATTATACTTGATTAATATCTCTGAAAACGATGATTGCAGACTTTGTAATGAACATTGCACATTAAAGGCACCTTAGCAAGAACCAAGAAAATGAAAAAGTGAATTGGTGTGTTCAAACCTTTGACAGTACTGTATATACAGTTTGTAGTGCTGTACTGTCAACTCACAGTAAACATGCACTGGAAGTTGGACAGAATTCAAATAACTTTCTGCTGAAAAGACCAGAAATGTGGTCAGTGACAAACATTTTTAGAAGGAACATTGGTTGAAACCAATTTCCCAAAATCATTTTTTTGGTAGAGGCCCCTTAGAGGCTTGAGGTAATTTTTATATCACTTTAAATGGGTATAAACCTTTTTTTGGCAAGCTTGTCATTGACAACTGCAGTTATTTCAGTGAACTCTTATACACATCAGAATAGCTCATGCTGTAGAACAGTACATTACCTATGATTATACTGTTTTTGTCCTCATGGAATCTAAGCTGAATCTATTTTTAAAGTCACATATCTGTTAGGCGGCATGGGAATAAGAGATGACACCCAAAACTGATTTGATTAATTTCAAAACTGGATTAATTTATCTATTAGGATTCATTTACCCATCCACTTACAGTGGTAAGACAAAACTATGTGGACAAACCTTACATGACATTACAAGCAAGCGAAGCAGATACATTCAATTTGGAGTTACTGCTAAAGCAGTTTGAAGTGGTGACATAACAAAAAGCGTGTGGTCATGGGTCCTTAGGCACTGCCTTTAGGTTTTGTTTCTGTGTTGGAGAAGGGATGGTGATACTGCAGTGTTGGAGGAGGGGAACGGGAGGAGGAGAAGAGCATGTGATAATGAGCTGAAGGGAAAGAGCAGAATGTATGGCCTGTCACTAGACACCGGCATGTCCTGTTTGTCTTAATATGCCCGCTGACGCCACTGGACGATAAACACATTTGTTTCTGTGGAGTCAAAAGCTCTGAGAGACTTGGGCTTGGTGTTGAATAAGCCCACACCTTGTCAGGACACACACCATGGCTGGTTGTCTTCCCCAGATGAGGTGTGACAGGGGCTGGCGTCAAGAGGAAGAGATTGCCAGTCACTCTCTGGTACCTCTCAGGTGCCTGAGGGAGTTATACCTCTCTCTCTGTTTAACACACACACACACACACACACACACCCACATACAATGGACAGAGTCCGCTCTACTGAAGGCCCTAAACCTTGTCCACAGGAACTGCCTGTTTTATACCTTTTGATAGATTTAAGTATTCTGAAGAGATGATTACCAACATGAGGATTGACTAAATAAGACTTTTGTATAGACCTATATTGAGTAAATATTAACATTTTAGGCTTACTTGCCGTAGTTGATTCTCAATGTCTTACACAATCTCAAGCCAATTTCGCACTCCTTTACTGTACGCAACACTTCTAAAGGATGTCCCATATGCATAAGTGTCCAGTTAGGTGACTGTGACTAAAGTAGCTGAAGTGAGCTTTCATTGTCTGTGTTAATGGCTCTAATGAACCCGGATTATAAACTTATCAGAGACAACTATCCAGGTCAGGAGACATGTTATATTTGGAGGTGAGCTGATACCCAGTGATTACCAATGGAAGCAGCACAGTGGGATCTCTTCAATTTGATTCAGTCACTGAGTTGGAAAATTAGAAGCATGAAAAGGCTCATTTATCCATCGACAAGAAACACTCTCAGTCACTGGTCAAGCTAATTGCATTATATCACCTAGGGATATTTCCTCCTAAGAATAATTTTGGGTTTTTCCACTTTATTTACTCCGACAAAATCAAGAGAGAAAGAGAGAAGATACACAGTCTGAATGTGTTTACACACATCTTTTCAGTCGAAAGAATGTTATTGCAAGAACTGTGATGCCTCACTGCAAATATGCACATGCGAACAAATAACAGATAAGAAGAGTGTAAAGTTAAATGCGTTGTTGCCAATTGAAAGTACACAATATCTGAAATAACATAGCACTATTGTGTTTGGAATGAATGCGCCATCATAAGGTTTATGAACACCTTGTACACGTCATTGTTTTAGGGAAATGTCTGGAGTTTGTCACAGCAGTGGCCCAGCCTGATAGCCTCGCTGCTTTTCTGTCTCCTTGTCTATCGGTCTTCTTTCCATTAGAATTCACAACATGTCAAAATAAGCAAAAGACAGGCCCATTCACTCAGCTGCCAGTTTGAATGAAGCCAATATTATTTAAAAAAGGGTACCCTTTATTAATACTATTGACTAGTTTAATAATAAAAATCAGTATTAATAGATCATTACCATTCAGAGTGTTCTGCTCAGGGATAATGGGGTAATCAATACAGCCTAATTGTAGTCTGGATACGGTGCAGCTATTGTTGCCAGCAACCTGGAGGTTAACTTCCAGCTTTTAAACAATCTATTGCCATTGATTTTAAGTCTATATTACTTAACGTGAAAGCTCTGTCATCTCCCGCGCCGCTCTACTCTAGTTACATTTTAGCATCGTTGGCTGAGCTTGATGTTCTGAATATCCTTATCGCTGCCCCATTTCCATCAACTTTATAATCTTTTGTTTTTTTTTACTAGCGTCGTCATACTTTTATAATTGAGAAGGATTTCATTCTTAATTCTGCCTGAATTCACTTTGTTTTGAGTGATGTTGGGTACTTGAGGGTTTGGTACAGTATTAAGCATTCTAAACCTATTTGTCAACCTGAGACAGTATATTATTCATCTTTAAGGCCTCTGTATGTTTTATTGGACACAGAGTGGGGAAAGATAGAGGAGAGAGTTTTTTTTTTTTTTTGCTGAATGAGCAAAGATCCGGATTCAAACGGCTTAAACTTCTGGACTACCCCAGGGCACTCAACCTAAGTTTTTGACGTTAAAATCCCCTTCAGATGTTGCTGCAGATTTTACATTGTGACTCAGAACAACCCTATTCTGTCATCCTCCTTTTTTAAAAAAAAGAAAAGAATCTCTCCTTAAAACTATGTTGTAGACTAGTGCTTGTTTTATATTGATTATTTCCCTATCAATTGTCACTTTCCCAGACACTGTTATTACCTTCAACTGCCATGCTTGATTGTAACCACAGATCCTCCAAACAGGCACCATAGGGCCAACTTTCTCTTATGTTCCCGCCTTAGAGCTTCAGAGAACAGCCCGTGTCTCCCAGCCTCGTCCCTGCCTGCTGTACAGACAGACACACAGCTGCCTCTGACAGCTTGTGATTCCATGTCCCCTTAGTACTCCTACACACTCTAGGAGAAGAGGACTAAAAGTTAGATGTCTTTGAGGATCCCAATCACCCACATCATGCCGCACTTTTACTCTTTTCAAGGGAAACCGCATGTGATGGGAACAACACCATGGATTATTCAGAATACTCATTTTCACCTCACTTGTGTCCTGAGTATTGCGCCCATATAGTAGTATATGGAACCAAGGCAGGTTTAAATCTAACAAAAAGTTGCAATTACATTTTAAAGTGTGTAACAGTAACGATAATGACTGAATTTCATGAGCCACTCCATGGCAAAACAGGGCTTTATTGGTACACTGATATCCTTTGGAGGATATTTTTTAGCTCCAGAATCTAGCCACAAAACCAGACCGTGTGGGGCTCATTTGTCACCATGATGGAACGTCATGCTGCTGGTGGAGTCATGTTCTATGGTGCCACTTTGAGAGACTCAGGAGCTTTAATGTGGCAATTCACATCCACCTGTATATCTCTGCTCTCCTTCAATAGCCTGCCTGATCGCTCATAGCTGAGCGCTCAGACAGCCTCTGTTTTTACACAAACCAACGGGGTCACCATTTTGGTTTGGTCTGCTCTGTTGGTTGTCTCATTACAGCATTTCGAGGTAATTAAATGTATAGGGGCGTTTAAATTTTCTCCAAAACATGCAGATTGACATATCACTCAATTCACTAAATTAAACACTGATAATATATGCTAACTAATTAGACCTTCTGTCACTTCACACGTTTGATTGGGATCTTTGGAACGCTTCTGTACTAATAGAACATTTACTGCTGAAATAAACACATAACATTTGATAGTAGCTCCATAAATTCCACAATAAGTAAAGAAGACCACAACTTCTAAAGTTAACAGGATATTCTGTAATGCAGAGATTCACACAAAAGCCATACTGGCCATGACAAGGTAGGTCCTTTCACAGATAATGTCTCAGTATCTCCTGTTCTGGCTGCCAGAGAGAAACAGCAAATGATTTTTCCTTCTGCGGCATTGTGTTGAATTTGGGCGAGGTATTTGTGGGGTGCAGAGTGGAGCACGAAAATGAGAGCGAAATTGTACCATTATTCTGCGGTGTCATCCCCAATGTCACTGCAGTAACACTTCAGCAGTTCTCTAAATGGCCAAGCATTGGACCACAGATTGATATACACTGATGTCCAGTGACAGTGTGATTTATCACGCGGCCTGCAACCTCCTCCCCACAAGCCGGGCCGGGCAGACGGGATTGCCCAGGATGAGTCAGAACATTCCTCTCCATCCGCCAGTCCATCAAACACAACACCATACTGGAAATCAACCAGTTAATATGGATTTTTCTCAATGTCTGTGATTGGGTCATTTCCATCCTGTAACTCTTTTATGGGTTATGTCGATGGTATAGAATATCTATTTCATTATTTAACAAAATAACTGATAAATATGAATAAGGAATAAAGGAATCTGTATGTTACGGGATGAATGTTTTGGGCATTGCTAGATTTCTATTTTTTTTTTTTTCACAAGTGAATAAACCAGTTGGCCTTATTGTATTTTTTTCAAGAAGTCCTGAAGTAACCTAAATAGACTAGATGTCATTCAGCATGATATTTTTTGACTGGGCGTCGTTCCCCACCAATATTAACCCAAATAGAATCCGCTCCGTCAAACAAATCTGCTTGTGTTTTTTTTACTACTGTCACCCTAACATAACCACTTATGAGAACAGCATGTGAAACGCTGGCCCGGCAGATTACCAAAAGCTGATTAAATTCATTCTGATATACTACTATACTATACTATACTATACTATAACTATAGTATAAGTTGGCAAAGAAATGTTTTAGCTTGGTTAATTAAGTCAGTGTGTGGTAAATTGTGTCAGTACAACCAATATCATGGTCAAGATATGAACTGATATTAGAGAAGAGAGGCAGTTTTGCTCACAAAGATAGAATCCGATCTCCAGTTTTTGTTTAAACTATTCTCCACCTTTTTCCTTGTATTAATGTGTATTTCTTACAGCCTCACAGCTGATGAGACCCTGAGTGGAGTTATAGAATTTACCCCACAAAACATGTCAATACAAACCCAGCGCAATCAAAAATATTCAGAATGGGATCACTGGAGGCTTCTATGAATCCCTGTGCCTGAGTAACTATTCAGTTGGGCTAGCTTGAGATAATGTTAGCAGAAATTCTAAGTCTTGGGGGAAGATATGCACATGCGTTTTCACCATGTCATCAGGTTCAACACAGAACTGTTTTTGAGTCTTAATGCAGCTTCATTATCTTGTTGTCCTGTGCTGTTATTATATTAAACTCATCTCTGTCTGGATTTAGTGACCGCAGTTTTCCGTTATCATTTAGTAGCCCAGAGATTATGCCATTGCTTGCAAGTATCTGCTTTTTCTAATGGAGTCTTAGATTTGGATCACTTTTAGCCCAATAAGATAATAGTGATATTGATTGCTTCTTTATCATCACGGCGGCCCACCGGGATTTCTCTGCAGTCTCAGTGTCTTCATTAGTTTTGTGTCACTTTGCCTACTTGGGGATCTTCAATAGGGCACCAGTCTATAGGACGCCTCCCTGACTCAGGCCGTGTGTGAATGTGAGCTTATCGACAGATTCCCACATTACCATTCACCCCATGGAGGAAAATAGCCAGGCACAGATAAATGGGTTGTAGGACCTTAGCTGGGGGGGCCATAGGTGAGACATAGGAAAGGCACTGGATCACTATGGTGACAGGGGGGGAGAAGTGGGTGGGTGGGGGGGGGTTAATTAACCCCACCCAAGTGTAGTCTCTTTACCTTGTTTTGGTGAAATTCCCTTCCATGGAGGTTTTTATATTAATATAGAACACAATAGAAATAACAGCAACCCCTCTCCAATGGGCCTTAAACGTGCTCATTAATAAGACAGTGGTTATTAGACCTATACTCAGGGACACCCTCTTTGTTCAGTTTCATCTACTGAACACCATATTCAACTTGTCAACTAATCATTAAGGCCTTCACTAGGTGAATCAGGTTCAGAGCTAACACAAAACTGAAATGTCTTGGGTTTCCACTGAGGGGTTTGAGAATCACTGCTCTAATGTGCCTGTAATTACTGTAAACAGCAAGTTAAGGACATTCTTGTTGAGAAAAAGTGGCGCAACAAAACGGTGAAACAAATTGTTATTTGACCAAAATGTTATTGGACCATAAGGTTCATTTCATTTTTTTCATGGTTTTGACCCTGATTGCTTATTTGTCTGACGTGACGGACCACCTAAATAGTAACTTTATGAGAATAACGTTTCACCATATGGTAATACATTTTTACCAAAATGTCAGTTAGAGCCTTCCAGTCATAAGGTCACAATTGGTTCTCAATTGTGTTTCTGCCAGAGGAGAGGGATTGGAGCAGGACAGTGAAGAACCCCTCTGAGAATGAAGCGCTAGCCGAAGCCTCCACCAGTCAAGTCCCAGCATCTCTTTCCAGCTCCAACCCCTCTCTCCTGCCACCCTACATAGCCCCAGACCCCCCCCCCAAACCAGTTCTGGCCCCAGTCCTAGCCTTCCCTCTGAAATAATAGGAAAGTAAATTGGAGCCCAGACTTAATCACTGCACTGAGGACTTTATAAACAAGTGGATTATTAAAGCAGCAATCCCTTGCTAATTCTGCCCTAAAATGACATTCCATAATACAGGGTCTTGTTTAGTTTTCTTTCAATTTCAGCTCTAATCCAGGGATTACCAAGGTAATAGTGTTACAGGGTTGGGCTGATGGGCTGGTGGCTCCACGTCAGGCAACGGGCAGATTTTCAGTTAGAAATCAACTGTCAGGATCACCAGCTAGCGGGGAACAGCAGAGTGAGGAGGTGACAGCAGAGTGAGGAGGTGACAAGTTGTTTAATGAAAGCAGGAGGCTGGGAGAGGAAGAGGATAGAAGAGGCATGCTGTGGCCTCATTGTATCGGCCCCGATGGTCTTCAGATAAAAAAAAGAAAAAAAGATTTATTCTCACTTGGTAATTAGCTGGATAATTAATAACACTGACATCCATCACATTCTCAACAAGCCCATTGTCTAGGAAATTGCTCCTTGAATCCATTTGTGCCATTGAAGCAGGTAGGGGAATGTGAATCGACGAGAAAGTAATGAAGCGTGGGATTATTCAAGTACACTTTATTAAAAAAGCTAATAGTTTCTCTCCTTTTAAGTCGGCGTGTGCTAAAACAAACAGGGAGCATAGAAAATAATGATTGAGTCTTATGATCTTTAAATACTTTAGAGGCAGAGAGAGGCTTCATTTATCTCTCAGAAAAAATAATGATTTGGGTCATAGTGTGTTCACTCGCGTTTCGGGTTATAATATGGTTTTGGATTTAAACGTATTGGGGCCAGTGTGGTTTTCCTTTATTTTCAGGACACTGGAAAAAGCCCTGTGTTTCTCTCATTGAAACAGCTGTATGGATAACATATTGGGACATAACCTCTGCTGAATGGCATTCCCCCAGGTTATCTGCGACTACAATCACATGTTGTAATACCCCTCTGTGATTGCTTTGCAGCATCCTTTTTCAGGCCAACTCCAATATTTTGACTTTGTCATCCTTAAATTCCCTTCACAGCCTGATCTGTCTCTCAACTTGCATGAGTGTGTCCCTCCCTTCCTCCATGAGACCACCGAACAAGACGTCTGCCTACTTTACCAGAGGGCCAACTCATATCATGCTTCTGTGTCAGGGGATGATGACACAGAGGGCTTCCATAACAGACATATTTTCAGACAGCACACAGCATTAAGATGAACAAAATAATATATTTTGTTCATCTTACCATGAATAATAATATATTCAAGGTAAACTAGTCTCTGTATCTACAGAGACTGAGTACCAGAGACTGAGTACCAGTCTCTGTATTTAACCTAATATAATATCACAGGTGTCTGCACATTACTCTTGGCCTTCTGTATGGCTCAATCACATTTAAAATATGAAATAATTAAAAGCAGTGATTTTTAAATGAAACGTGTCATGATATGTTATTCTAAATATAAACCATCTAAATGTACCATTTGTGCTTAAAATTAGGGATTTCTTTTCATACATTGGATTCAGATCCCTTCTTTTTCTAACAATTTATAAATATCTCATGTATGTAAGTATTCAGACCATTTATTCAGAACTTTGTAGAAGCACCTTGGGCAGCAACAACATCTACTAGTACTGCACATCTGGACTGGAGCAGTTTCTCCCATTCTTCCTGGTAAATCCTATCAAGCACTGTCAGATTGGATCAGCAGTGCCGGTGGACTGCGATCTTCAAAAATGTTTGAAGTCCAGGCTTTGACTGGGCCACTCAAGGACTTTCCCAGACATGTCCCAAAGCCACGCCAGCATTGCCTCGGCCCTGTACTTTGGGTTTTTGTCGTGCTAGAAGATTAATCTTTGCCCCCCCCCCACCCAGTCTGAGGTCCTGCCCACTCTGGATCAGGGTTTCTTCAAGGACGTCTCTGTATTTTGCTCTGTCCATACTGACCTTAATCCTGACCTGTCTCCAAGTTCCGGGCAGAAAGAAGCAACCATGTAACGCTACACATTCAGACCTAATAGTTTGATTTTGGTCTCATCAGATCAGATTATCTTTTTCCCTGTGCTCTGCTAGACCTGCAGGGGTCACGTCATATGTCTTTCACTCCGGAGGGGCTTCGGTCCAGCTACTTGACCATCAAGGACTGATTAATGGTGTGCTCCAGAGATGGTTGTTCTTCTGGCATGTTCTCCCATCTCTGCAGATAAACTGATGACTGTTGGCCATTGGGTTCTTGGTCACCTGCCTTACCTAGACCATTTTTGTCTGATTTACTTTTGCTGGACAACCAACTCCATGAAGTGTCTTGGTGGTTCCATCTTCTATGCCTCAACACAGTTCTCTGAGGTCTACAGAGAGTTCCTTGGACATAATTGGTTGGTTTTTACTCTGACATGCAGTTTGAAGTTGTGTTTCTTATTAATGTCCAATCAATCTAATTTGAACCAGCCAAGTTCTAAAGACATTTTAAGGATTTTCAAAAGACACAAAATGCATCTGAGCTCAATTTGGGAAGTCATGGCAAAGTTACTGAAAACTGTATACATGTACATGAGATATTTAAGTTGTTCATTTTCAATAAATTGGCACAAATTTCAAATGCATTGATACTTCATTCAGGTAGCCAGACCTACTTATTTGGCAGAAGTATTTGGAAACAAGATCAATGACATACAGTAGTACCACATACGCAAATAAGATGACTGTTACGACTCTGTTGTATTATATCTTATGTTAGGGAACATTACATTGCACTACTAAAGCACTACTAAAACGTATAAGTAATGAATTTTCTAAATTTTTTGTTGTCAATGCTGCTAAGATATATAGCTTACAACAATGTATGATATGTTTCAAATTAGTTACAATGTTACGGTTCAGGTTAGGGTTAGGTTTAGGCGTTTTAGTACTGAGGTTAGGGTTAAGGTTAGGGGTAGAATTACAAAATGAAAACAAATATTGTCAGCCTCTTCAGGGATTCAAACTTGGAAACAATGGATTGAGGGTTGGTGGCATTTGGCAAACTACACATGACTACAGAGTTTCAGGGCTAATTCCACTATTACAAACATCGTTATAGTTATGAAGAAAATATTGGTAAGTTGGTATTGTCTAATGATCTAAAACAATTCAAATATTATTTTCATAAGGTAGTAATGAATCATTCTTCGAATGAATGGAGGGTGTTCAGTGTTCAGCCTCTGATTCAACCATCCGTGTTAATAACTGTAGTCTTGAATAGCTATAGAAAGGGAACTATAGAAAAGGGTAAAATAGAGGAACAAGAATGAAGGTATGTCCCATGTACTGTTTCTCCTGAACTGACCTCTGTACTACGGGTCACTGTGTGACGCATGGTCTGGAGCAGAGAATCACTGTAGAGGACAAACACAGCAGGAGGGGGAGAGCTGACAGTTTGTACAGTACTCTATTGCAGTATGACTGTGATTTGATTGCAGTCTTGTTCTGTGTGGATTAGAATATTGAAGTATTGTCTAGTGGGTCTGTGTGTGGAACCACTCCACTCCCTATATAGTGTATTACTTTTGACAGGTACAAATTATTGCACTAAACAGGGGACATGAGGCCCTTTTAGATGCAGTACATATACAGCCTTATGCTAGGTGATTGAATGGAAGTACTGCTCCTCTGCTGCTAAGGCACAAAGGAAACCTTGTCTATTTGATGAAGTTGAGCACCATGAATCAATATGGCTCAGAGGTGACAGGCACAAATAGGGCACATTGATTACAAAGATGAAGCATAATCATTTAGGACCTGTCCTGAAAGCAAACATGCTACAAACACAATCATGAAGCCGAGACAGTCAATCTCTCAAGGAATTTTACAGTTAGGTTATAATTTGTGATATTTAATTGATGTGTAACTACCTGGTTAAATATTTGTCAAATAAAATTAAAAAGACGTTCAACATTCTATTGATAATACATTGTTAGTATAAATCATTGTACAAAATGTATTGGTACTGTATGTTAGCCATCGATTCCTTTAGGTATCCTAACGGCTGTTAACATTTTTAGAGACAGAGAGGGTCTGATGTTTGTTGTTTCTTACACTGCAGCGTACTCATGGCAGTACTTGACATTTTAGGAACCCTTTATTTAAAACAGTTAAAACGTTAAACTTCGAGGGATAAGACTAAGCTTCAGCTGCAATAAAAGCTACTGATGATGGCACGAATATGTGAGAGCATTTGAAAAGGACTTTGAAAGCCTGAAGCACTAATTTCTATTCCTGCAGAAACCCAGGGTGACTTGAAAAGGTTGCAGAGGAAGGGGAAAGTAATATTATTCAAAACTAGGGCTGTCAAAGTTAACGCTTTAACACAGAAATATGGTTATGTCATTGAATGTTTTGATGCAGTTAATCACAACTCAAGTGCACGTTTCTGTGGATTCTTTTAAGTGCTAGTGCGCAGTTGCATTAGCAACTGAGAGAAAAAAGCAAAAATGTATTCACACAAAAATAACTTAGCAGAACGCCAAGTGTTGAGTTTACTGTACATGAGGTTTATTTCATATAATAAAACATGTTTTGTAGCACTTGGGGAAAGTAGCACTTGAGGAAGCAGAATCCACACATGGCATGTTTTCTGCCCTCCCCATAAATTCCAAAAACCTGGCATTTTAAGGGGTGTGTAGACTTTTTACACACCCCTTAAAATGCCAGGTTTTTTTGACGTAAAAGAATGAGACAAAGATAAATCATGTCAGAACTTTTTCTACTTTTAATGTGACCTATAATGTGAACAATTCAATTGAAAAACAAACTGAAATCTTCGAGGGGGAAAAATGAAAAATAAAAACCTTACAAAAAGGGTGGAAAACGTTCTGACATGATTTATCTTTGTCTCATTCTTTTACATCACAAGAACCTGGCATTTTAACTGGGGTGTGTAGACTTTTTATATCCACTGTATATATATATATATATATGTATATATACATACATAGTTGTGCTCAAAAGTTTGCATACCCTTGGAGAATTGGTAATATATGTACCATTTGTAAAGAAAACATGAGGTCATAACAGAATGGTCATATCAGAATGGCATCATAAAACAGAACATGGCAACAAAGAAAAAAATGAACTGACCCTTTTCAAAAGTCTGCATACCCTTAGTACGTAATACTGTGTTTCCCCCTTTAGCATCAATGACAGCGTTCAGTCTTTTGTAATAGTTGTCTATGAGGCCCTGAATTCTTGCAAGTGGTATAGCTGCCCATTCCTCTTGGCAACATGCCTGCAGGTCATGCAAAGTCTTTGGTCGTTGTCTTGCATTAACCGCACGTTTGAGATCTCCTCAGAGTGGCTCGATGATATTAAGGTCAGGAGACTGTGATGGCCACTCCATAACCTTCACCTTTTTCTGCTGTAACCACTGGAGGGTCAACTTGGCCTTGTGCTTAGTGTCATTGTCGTGCTGGAAAGTCCAAGAGCGTCCCATGTGCAGCTTTCGTGCAGAAGAATGCAAATTGTCTGCCCTTATTTTCTGATAACATGCTGCATTCATGTTGCTATCAATTTTCACTAGATTCCCCGTGCCTTTAAATCTCACACACCCCCAAAACATCTGTGAGCTACCACCATGCTTCACAGTGGGGATGGTATTCTTTTCACTATAGGCCTTGTTGACCCTTCTCCAAACATAGCACTTATGGTTGTGATCATAAAGCACTATTTTGGTCTTGCCACTCCAAATTACAGTGTGCCAAGGTGTTGACGGGCATTTTGTAACCGGGCTTTTTTGTGGCATTGGCACAGTAAAGGCTTCTTTCTGGCAACTCAACCATGCAGCTCATTTTTGTTCAAGTATCGTCGTATTGTGCTCCTTGAAACAACCAAAACAACCACACCAGAGGAGCCTGTATTTCTCCTGAGGTTACCTGTGTTTTTTTTTGTATCCTGAATTCTTTTGGCAGTTTTGGCTTAAATCTTTCTCAGTCTACCTGACCTTGGCTTGGTATCAAGAGATCCCCGAATTTTCCACTTCTTTATAAGTGATTGAACAGTACTGACTGGCATTTGCAAAGTTATCTTTTTATATCCTTTTCCATCTTTATAAAGTTCCTTGTTACGCAGGTCTTTTGACAGTTATTTTCTGCTCCCCACGGCTCAGCATCTGGCTTGCTCAGTGCACCCACGTGAGTGCTAACAAACTCATTGACTATTTATACACAGACACTAATTGCAATTTAAAAAGCCACAGTTGTGGGAAATTCACCTTTAATTGCCATTTTCACCTCTGTGTGTCACCTTGTGTGTCTGTGACAAGACCAAACATTCAGGGGTATGTAAACTTTTGATCAGAGCCATTTGGGTGATTTCTGTTACCATTATGATTTAAAACGGAGCCAAACAACTATGTGATAATTAATGGCTTCATATGACCACTATCCTTAAATAAACAGTTTTTTTGCATGATCGATCATATTTTCAAAATCAGTGCCAAAGTATCACAGTTTCTGCAAGGGTATGCAAACTTTTGAGCACAACTGTGCTGTATATATATATATATATATATATATATATATAATATTTGTATATATATATATATATATATATATATATATATATATATATATAATATTTAATGTGTTTGTCAAATACAATCAATCAGACCTGAGCCATTTCTAAACAACGTTTTGTTCACCCTAGCTACATAACGTTTGCTAACAATAGTAGTCTCTATAAATGAATTATAAATATAAAAAACAATATAATTCACAGTGTGTGTACTCAGCCCCTAGCTGTGATACACCTGAATGAGCTTTGTTGCAACCGATTGTCTTTAGAAGAGAGGCCAGCTAGAGGCCTATGGCAACTCTAAAGGAGTTAGTGTCTGCCACAGCTGAGCTAGAGAATGCAGGAGTGCCTTTGGGACAAGTCTGTGAATGTCCATAAGTGATCCAGTTAATGCCCGGACCACAATCCAATTTCTGAATATGTGGAAAGAGTTGAAAATTGCTCCTAACCAAAGGTTCCCATCCAACTTGATGGAGCTTTAGCAAGTTTGCAAAGAAGAATTAGCAAAAATTGCAGTGTACAGCTGTGCAAAGATGGTAGAGACATATCCAATTAGACTCATGGCTGTAGTTGCTGCCAAAGGGGTCACATCTTGACTAAAGGGAGTGAATACTTATGCAACCAATTATTTTCTGTTTGATGTTTGTAGGTCATTTAAAAGAGTGTGTAGATTTGCTTGTTCACGTTGACATTATGAGAAAAAAAATTCTACTGTTCAGTGACAAAAGTTCCTAAATAAATACATTTTAATTGCATTTTGTTACACAATCAAATGTGGTCTAAGGGGGTGTATACTTTTGAGTGTTTTGACAAAAGAAATACAAATGGCTACCTGAATTTCAAATATTAAATAAATAAGTTTGCAATGAAAACTATTTTCTAAAGCTATTTTTCATTACTAGGCAAATGGGCCTGCATAACCATTGTTCAATTCTGCTGGAGGAAAACACAGCTTAGACTAATTAAGCCAGCCACCCAACAGCTTTTTGGAGGTCTGAGATACAAAAGTTATTGGTGGCTATTTAGTGAATAGACCCTGTATCTTCTATTTAGTAAATAGACCCTGTATCTTCTATTTAGTGAATAGACCCTGTATCTTCTATTTAGTAAATATACCCTGTATCTTCTATTTAGTGAATAGACCCTGTATCATCTATTTAGTGAATAGACCCTGTATCTTCTATTTAGTAAACAGACCCTGTATCTTCTATTTAGTGAATAGACCCTGAATCTTCTATTTAGTAAATAGACCCTGTATCTTCTATTTAGTAAACAGACCCTGTATCTTCTATTTAGTGAATAGACCATGTATCTTCTATTTAGTAAACAGACCCTGTATCTTCTATTTAGTGTATAGACCCTGTCTCTTATGGACTAAAAGAAGATAAAAAAAAGTTTATGAAATATTCATAGACTCATAGATGGGAACCTCAATACATTACATAGAGTAAAAGTTTGTGTAGAATTTGTTTTGTAAACAATGGTTTTATTTGATTATGATTGCATTCATGGTAATATACTATCCGAGAGACAGGGAGAACTACATCATTTAGTTCTGCAAGACTTGTCTGTGGTGGTTATAATTCAACACAGCTAGCAATGAGGGCTCCAGCCTCGTGCACCTTAGGATAAAGGCAAACACAACAAACAAACACGTTTATCTACTCGTAAAACCAGTATGGGGATATTCTATAATTAATGAAATAAAAAATGTAATCCACTTGACATACTACAGATATCAACGATTCTTCGCCCATCAACATTTGTGTGTAGTACAGTGTTGTCACAAATAGTTTTTTGTAAGACTGTTGCCCAACTGAACATTTTGTGTAACGCAGGTCTTCTAAAATTAGCTAAGCTTTTTATTTAGCAAACCTTTTACCATCATTGTGATTTTGTTTGAGTGACTGCAGATTAAGTATAACTTTAGGTGGCTAGCTATGATTGAAGGTACAGCACTATATATATTGCATGCACCGCAATGGACCTATGAAGATTTTTAAACATATTTACATAGCAGACCTTGCATAATGTTAGCAAATCCTTAAATCATGTGGCACTTAGCAAAGGTGACTTGCTCAGAAGCTGCGGTGGCTAGCTTTCTAAAAGTCTAAAATATATAGCCTTAATGGCTTTGCTGATACTTTGTACAATTACTGTTCAATGATGGGCATATTTAAATGAGGTAGATAAATAGGAATTAGATAAATAGGAGTAGCTAATTCCTAAATATTGTCAATCTAACATTTGTTTTAAATTAGCGTATCAGGTTTTACTTCACTTATTCTTTGTACCTCCCCACATGGGGCTCAAAACTCTAAACACAAAGACAACTGTCATCCACAAAGCGTTGTTTCCATTGCCCCAGAAAAGCCCCAGGCCTTGTCAAGCGAGGGAAACAACTACCTCAAGATCTCAGATCAGGTGATGTAACTGATTGAATTGCTATGATGCATATAAGATGAAATGCTCCAATGCATGTCCGATGTTTCAAATTTGCCCTTAGGCCCATCCGATCACCTTAGACATTCTACTTACCTTTATCCAACTCTCTTTTGGTTGGCCAAATACAGTATGTATTTTTTGCAGATAAGTTGTTGTCCATCTGCTGTTGTGTGGTGACTGCATAGCTAGGCCTTGGTGAAACTCTTGTCCTGTCAACTCCTTGTGTTCTGTATAGTTGTCTTGGCTGTGACTGTCTGGGGTCCTGGGAGAGGCAAGTGCCCACGATTGTAATTCCTGCATAGACCAGAAAGGCAACCCTGCAGTATGAGTTTCCTGTAATCTTTTCATCAAGCCAAATAAGAAGATATTATTACTAAGAAAGTACTCATTCAAATTATGATCTGTCGAGGATATTTTTTGCATTTAACACTATTTTGAAATCTGAGAGTGATGTCTTTAAAGCTTGGAAGTCAGGCTGTACTGTAAATTGGCAATGGCTTGGATCATAAAATGTGCAGCAGTACAACATAGCAGTTTCATCAGCATAAAATTAATTTTTCACAGGATCTTCTAAGTCATTTATGTATAGATTGAACAATAGTGGACCCACAATTTAGCCCTGGGTACCCCTTTATGCACTTCAAGAAATTCAGATTTCACCCATTTAGTCACAATAGCCTGAGTTCTATCACAAAGATTATTGTTCCTAAATCATAAGCAGAAATTTGCACTGAGGGCTAATGATATCAACTTACTAATTCAAAGCAAATTACTGTGTCAAAAGACCTTTTACAGGTCTATAAACAAGGCAGCAAATTTTAGCTAATCATCAGTGGCACTTCCAATATAGTTTACAATAGTTTACAACATGTGATTATAATGAAAGTGCAATAACCTATTTTTAGACATAATTGTCGGTGGCCCTGAAAAAGTGCCACAACAACAAGTGCTTCTGTTGCCACATATATGTGAGGGCACACTACGGCTTTTAAAACTGACCTAGTCTGTAAAGATCTAGTCTGTAAAGAAATGCTGTGTCCTAAGTGGTACTAATGTCCATCACTAGGCAACCAGAAATGTCAATCAAATAATCTTGAGCTGCATTATACAACTACATTTCCAAAAAGGTTGGGACCTTGTGTAAAATGTGAAGATAAACAGAATGCAATGATGTGCATATCATTTAAACCCTATATTCAATAGACAATAGTACAAAGACAACATATCAAATGTTGAAAGTAAGAAATGTTATTGTTTCCTAAAAAATATATGCCCACTTTGAATTTGATGCCAGCAACACTCTTCAAAAAAGCTGGGACAGGGGCAACATAAGACTGAAAAAGTTGTGTAATGCTAAAAAAAACATTTTGGAACATCTCACAACTAACTAGGTTAATTGGCACCAGGTCAGTAACATGATTAGGTTTAAAAAGACCATCCCAGAGAGGATGAGTCTTACAGAAGTAAAGATGGGGAGGGGTTCACCACTCTATGAAGGACTGCGCAGGCAAATAGTGCAACAATTTAAGAATAATGTTTCTCAATGTTAAATTGCAAAGAGTTTGGGGATCTCATCATTTTCAGTACATAATATCATTAAAAGGAGGGAGTAGGGTCAGTTCTCCTTCTCCACTGTAAAACCTTGTAAACCTAAGGAATGCACTCTCTAAATGTTCTTGTCTCCTGCTCCGTTCAAGCTTAGGATTTATAGACTCTGGCCCCAACCCAAATTATTACAACATGTACTCTTAAAATGCTCACCCGGCACAGCCAGTGGCTTGGAAAAACTGGTTACCCCACTGAGCCTGGTTCCTCTCTAGGTTTCTTCCTAAATTTCAGCCCCTCTTAGGGAGTTTTTCCAAGCCACTGTGCTTCAACATTGTTGTTGTTGCTCCTTGGGGTTTCAGGCTGGGTGTTTTGTTAAAGCACTTTGTGAGAACTGCTGATGTAGAAAGGGCTTTATAAATACATTTGATTGATTGATTGATTGATTGAAAAGATTCAGAGAATCCAAAGAAATCTCTGTATGCAGAGAGGCCGAAAACCAATATTGGATGGCCGTGATCTTCGGGCCCTCATGTGGCACGGCATTAAAAAACGACTTGATTCTGTAGTGGACATCACTGCATGGGCTCAGAAACTCCTCCGAAAACCAGTGTCTGTGAACACAGTACATCGCTGCTTCCACAAATGCAAGTTAAAACTTTACCATGCAAAGAAGAAACCATATGTAAACAAGATCCTGAAATGCCGCCGCCTTCTCTGGGCCCAAGTTAATTTAAGATAAACTTAGGCGAAGTGGAAAACTGTCCCATGGTCTGACAAATCAAAATTTGAAATTATTTTTAGGAATGGAATCATAGATGCAGCATCCTCCAGACTTGATAACATCTTCTGGCTTGTTATCAGCGCACAGTTTAAAAGCCAGCATCCATGATGGTATGGGGGTGCATTAGTGCACATGAAACATCTGTAAAGGCACCATTAATGCTGAACAATACAGGTTTTGGAGCAACATATGCTGCCCTCCAGATTACATCTTTTTCAGGAAAGGCCTTGCTTATTTCAGCAAGACAATGCCAAACCACATTCTGCGCGTATTACAATAGCATGGCTCCGTAGTAAAAGAGTCTGCAGTCCAGACCTGTCACCCATTGAAAACATTTGGCACATTATGAAATGAAAAATACGACAAAAGAGACCCTGAACTGTTGAGCAGTTGAAATCCTACATCAAGAAAGAATGGGAATACGTTTCACTTTCAAAACTGCAGCAATTGCTCTCCTCAGTCCCCAAATGCTTATAGAGTATTGTTAGAAGAGGTGATGACACACAGTGGTAAACATGCCCCTGTCCCAACGTTTTTGAAACGTGTTGCTAGCATCAAATTCAAAATGGGCATGTATCAAATTTGATATGTTGTGTTTGTACTATTTTCAATTAAATATAGGGATAATGCACATTGCATTCTGTTTTTATTTGCCTTTTACGCAGCGTCACAACTTTTTGGAAATGGGGTTGTACGTACAAGATAGTAAAGTCAAAGTCTAAAGTCTTTTTATTCATCAAATGCACCAAATAACACAGCGTCATTCTGAACAATAAAATTCTTGTGACATGACACACGGCATCTACGCAGTCAGAATTAATAAATATATGAAACAAAAATATAGCAAAACATATTCATAACAATGTAAACTAGCAGCAATTCGAAAGAGTGTAGAATGGGAAATATGAACAATATTGATAGAAGTATTTTATATTATAAATGTGAGTGTAATATGTCTATGAATGATACATTGAAATATTCTAATGTACATTGAATGTGCATAGAAAGACATCAGAGCATTTGGAATGTTTATGTGATCAATATGATTCTAGATTAGTGTTTATGATTGAGGAGCCTTATGGCCTGAGGAGAGTTAACCATAAAGGCAACACATATGTGAGGATGCTGTTCGTGGACTACAGCTCAGCATTCAACACTATTGTGCCCGCTAAGCTTGTTCCTATGCTCAGGACCCTGGGTCTTAACACCTCCCTTTGCAATTGGATCTTGGACTTCCTGACGAGCAGACCCCAGGTGGCAAGGATGGGCAACCTCACCTCCTGACCACTGACCCTGAGCACCGGAGCCCCCAGGGCTGCGTATTCAGTCCCCTCCTGTACTCCCTGTTCACGCATGACTGCATGGCCACACATAGCTCCAACGCCATACTTCAGTTTTCGGACGACAAAACCATCCTGGGTCTCCTGAGAGAGGAGGTAGGGGACCTGGCTACATGGTGCCAGGACAACAACCTCTGTCTCAACGTCTGTAAGACTAAGGAGATGATCGTGGACTTCAGGAAGCGGCAGAGGGGGGTCATGTCCCCAAACACATCGATAAAGCTGAAGTGGAGAGAGTCTCCGACTTCAAGTTCCTCTGTGTGTTTATCAATGATGATCTCAACTGGTCTAGGCAAGCAGACACGGCAGTGAAAACTGCCCAAAAGTGACTATACTTCCTGAGAAGACTCAAGATTTTTGGCATGTCTGCAAAAACTCTCACCAACTTCTACAGGTGCACCATTGAGAGCATCCTCTCAGGCTGCATTGCTGCCTGGTACTGCCGCTGCTCCGCTGCTGATCGCAAGGCTGTCCGAAGGGTGGTGAAGTCAGTGGAACGAGTCATCGGCTGCCATCTCCCCTCCGTGCAAGGCATCTACCACACACTATGCCTTAGGAAAGCATGGAACATCATCAAAGAATACAGCCACCCAAGCTATGGTCTGTTCACACTGCTGCCGTCTAGTTGAGGCTACTGGAGCATCAGGGCACTTCCAGATTCACAAACAGTTTTTCCCCCTGGCCATAAGGCTTCTCAACCAGCAACATTGATCATATATATTCAGTGGCGGTTCTAGCTTGTATGGCTGCCTGGGTGACCCCCCCCCCCCACCAACAAAGAAACAGCATCGTTCTGCAGTTCTTCCATCTGTCATTCCTTCGGAAAACAATGTTAGGTGTTACCTGACTTGGTCCTATGCAAACTAGTTGTGTCCAAATTTGTGTCAGTCAGAACTGAAGGCCAGTCAGCAGGGTCTGCAGACAGGGTCTGTACATAGGGTCTGTAGGCAGGGTCTGTAGATAGGGTCTGTAGGCAGGGTCTCTAGATAGGGTCTGTAGGCAGGGTCTGTAGATAGGGTCTGTAGGCAGGGTCTCTAGATAGGGTCTGTAGGCAGGGTCTGTAGATAGGGTCTGTGGACAGGGTCTGTAGACAGGGTCTGTAGATAGGGTCTGTAGACAGCGGTTCATCCTCAGCAGCAGGATTTGGTGGGGATGCTGCTACAGGCATTTCTAAGGGAGAGCACATGGTCATTAGTTTACACACGTTATTCACAGCATTTATAGTGGTGGAACATTCCACATACACACCCAGTAATAATAAAATCATAATTGCTACCTACAATATAGAAACTTAAAACTTTGCAAAAGGGAAATTATTTATTTTGTTTACGTTTTGCAGGGATGCACAAATAAACACATGTCTGTGTACCCACACACACACACACACACACACACACACACACACACATACGTGCACACAAACAAAGTGGGTCTTCATCCTCAGGCTCAGACTACATTGGTGAAGACCCCTGTGTGGCTGAGGAGGTGGATGGCTGTCCTCTGGCACTCCAAATATTTTGGAGCCAGAGGGTGCTCCAAAATATTTCAGAAGTGCCCCTGAATTTGCATTGAAATAATGCAAATTCACACCCTAAATACATTTGATGCACAGTTAAAGTCATTATGAACAATTTATCAAACTTTCAGGATAGAAACATATGAGCCACACAACCTCCTTGGCTAATTCTAGGCATAAGACAACCCAGAAGACTTAATATATCACAAAAGATACAAAATATCAGCATAATACAGACGCCTTTTAAGTTTGCCTACAGCATTGGAAATTCCTCTTACTGAGCTCAGGACCTAGTCAATACAATCACAGAAAGCCATTATGATGTCACCTCAATTAAGGTTAACCAAGTCAATAATGTGCTAGTGAGGTTGTAATTGTTTTGCTGTAATTGTTTTGCTACACACATTGTCATGATTTAACTATGTGAAATGATATAAAATGTTATGTGGGCTAGTTGGACAATAAATGGAATATTGTCGCCCTATGTGTAATAGCATAGCAAGCAACATAGACTAACAGTGTTATACAAGTGTTATACTAGCCTATTTCATTAAGCTACATGCATAATATTGTACTTATAAAGAGAAGACATAGCTGCATACCTTTTTTTCTTTTGCCCGTTTCTCCTCTTCTTCTTTCCTTTTTTTCTAAACTAGGCACCTGATGGCTTAGATCTCCCCCTACCCTAACATACTTGATGTAGTTCATGAAGGACTTGATAATGAGCTGATCATTTGAATCAGGTGTGACAGAGCAGAGAAAGATCTAAAACATGCAGGGGCAGGGGGGCGCCCAGGAGCAGGGTTGAGAAACACTGGCTTAGACCTTTTCTTATCAATTTGTGTTGATTTGGCACTCAAGCATCCGTACATTATCCATTCTCCAACACTGTCAACCAAGAGTCAAGACTAAACCAATTCACCTTGGTTTTGTGCAGGCTGGTTATATATTATTCTTAACAATTTTGCACAAATCAGAAAAAAATGCAACAATATGTCTGTGAAACTATATATTCACAGTATTATGAATGAATTGTGGTTTATTTAGTAGCATTTGGTAGTGTGACTAATTATGCAGTGTTAGAGGTGCGTTATTTGATAGATTCCCCTGGGTCCTCCGACCCTACCTCAGGCTTCCAGTGGGGAGACCTGAGGTCAACCTAAGCCCCATCTTGTACTTCTGATTGGGAGACCTTCCCATGTAGTAGCCTGCCTAGCTCACAAGCTAGAATCAGGACGCCCACGCCAATAAGGTTAATTGACCCACAATCCAACATGACATCATTGACATGATGTGCAAATGAGCGGTAGAAAACCGATTGCACAAATGTCACCATACCAAATTGTGGAATGGTGAGTTTTGTGCGGACGCCTCGTGCCGCCCCCAGCAAGATGCCGCCCTGGACAGCTGCCATGTCGCCTATAGCTAAAACCGCCACTGATCATATTGATCACATGAACACTTCATTTGCTCTGGTCACTTTCTATGTACATTCAATGTGTATTAGCACATTTAATGTATCCATTTATAGGCACTTCTACACTTATATTTATATTTAAGATTTCTATTCATACTGTCCATATTCCCATTTCTACATTCTCTGGAATTGCTGCTAGTTTTTATTTGTATATTTTTGCTTTATATTTTTCTTAATGCCTACAGCGTAGATGTCGTGTGCCATGTCACAAGAATTTCCCTGTTCAGAATGACGCTATGTTATTCGATGCATCTGACAATGAATAAAAGTACTTTTAAAAAATAGCAGCAGCATTTAGGTTAGTGTGTGGATTAAGCACTATATACAAGGGAGTAGACATTACTAATTACGCCATGTACACCAATGCACATAGGTTTGACGGATTCAGCAGAGGGATTGATCAGACAGCAGCATGCAGAGTTCATTTTTTGAAGGAGTGGTGTGTAATCAATGTGTCAAACTTAAGGGTCTTTTGCAATTGGTTAAAGTCACTTGTAGTGGCATGAGATGCATGTTCCTATTGGAGTAGCAGTTGTTAAGGGGAAGGCATTTGTCTAAAAGGGACTAGTACCAATGAATCTGGCATCATGTATGTGTCAGTAAAAGCAGCATAATGCCAAATTCACATTGGCCAACTGTTTCATATTTAAGAGCCAAACTTATATTAGTTGTAAGCAACTACATTCAGCTGCTGGACGTTTTTTTGTCTGAGAATATGGACTTTGTGCTGTGATATAATTCTAATTATTATTAACAAATTACCATAACAAAACCCATAAATGTATTGTATTTGAAAATCGTAATGCATATCATATCATGTTATGCATAATTCCTTTTGTGGCAGTACAATAGAAGCGATTCTCTAAATTAAACTAATTGCCTTCAGGTTATTAACTTTTTTTTACTAAACACATTGTGTGGCCTGAAAATGATCACCCATGTTTCTCTGGTCAGTCCTCCGATCAGAAATTTACAGACCACTCATTTACAATGCCGGAAGCTTTAACGATTGCCTTGCAGAGTGCTTGTCTTCGGCAAATGTCAACTTCAAAACATTGATAAGAGGGAATTGGCCTACGGTATCTGGATGTTACTTTGAACTTTTGTGGTGGGAAATGTTATTAAAATATTCTGATACCGAGTATTTTATGTTTCCTTCCCTTAAAATCAAAGGATAATATGTCTGTTCATGACTTAAGGCACCTCTATTTAAATGGAAAATCATTCTTTAGATTACCTACAAAAAATAAAAAAAATTGATCGTTTTAATTTTTGGACAGCCCTAACCATTCATTTACAAAAAAATGTTATCAATGTTTTTGAAAGTAGTTTTTATTCAAGCTTCTCTTGTGGATCATTTAAAAATTAAGCTGCATTGCCAGTTCTACATTAATGAACTAGATCTTGCGATTAACCGTAGAGTTGATGTCATTCTGTTCTTTAATCTCGAGTGAAAAACTACATGCACAAAGAAACAGAACAATAACCACTTCATAAAAAGTGGATTTGAAAATTATTTGTTGCCATGGCCACCCAACAGAATGTGCAAGTCAGTTGGCAGGATGGGCATGAGGAAAAATAGTTGGTGTTCAGTTGTGAAGTTCAGACTCTTCACACCCTCTCCACATGAACCGGCCCTTTAGTATCCACTTAGTGGGAAGCTTTGTACATAGCATCCTCTAATACTATAGAGTAATACACTTTGACTAGTAATGCAAATGTTGGGGACCAATTTATTGAAAATCAATGCATAACAGATGCTAGATTTTCAGGTTTCAGCGATTCCCAGTGTGTGATCCAGTAATATGATACTTTGGGAAACTTCCCATATTATAACATGAAACAACCACAGATCTGGTTAACTTCCTCAGTGTTATTTTAGGACTATACATGTTATATTTCATTCACTGTGGTCAGAGGCTCCATCTTCTGCCCTGCAATTGATTCACTCACTTAACAAATTGTCCCACCATCTGTTGGCTGTATGGTGGCTGGAGTGGAGCAGCGCGAACATGTGTGGTCTGTGTCTAGCTCCTTATGAACCGTGGCCCAAATGGATGATGGAAATGCATGCAGATGGGCCCCTCCGACGGACGTCTTGCAGAGAGGATTCACAGTCTATTAGACACCTTTCACAAGCGATTACTGATTTTACATGTAATCGGTAGGAACTCATTAAACATGGCGGTGTGTGAATCTTCTACCCGTGCCAGAAATTTTACTTTTAATCACAGCAACTGCATGGATAAAAATGAGGCCTTTGCTTTTACACATGATCAGAGAGCGGGCCACCTCTCACCCCATTACAATGTTCTCCACAGCCACTTCACGGCCAGGCAGCAGAACGTACCTGCCAATCATTGTCTCACAGTGCTTTGAAGCAGAGCACGTAGGCCACAATCCTGTCCAGACAGCAGCAAACGCCTGCTTGTTGTTGACAACTTGATTGGTACAAGGGGTTTGTAGGTTTACACAAATTATATGGCATATCATTGAAGGGCATGTGCATGGATCTTGTAATTCATTGTTAATACACTACAAAGCCATGCCCAGAGATTATTCTATCCACGGCTGTCCATATGCTAGGCTATTACAAACATCAGTGTTAAGTAAAATACCCCTTAAGGGAAAATAAAGTTAATTGTCGTCTAATTTACAAATCCACTCAGGCCTTCCATATCTTTTATTTTACACAATTATTGAAAATGTGAATACTTAATTACAACTTTTAACCTCAGTAAAATGTCGCTTGAAATGGAATTATCCACACAAGTGAAATTAAGTGACCTCTATTAAAGCCCTGTAATGGGCTTTCAAAATGTGCAGCAAGATATTTCTCTATAGGCCTACGTGTGTGTGTGTGTGTGTGTGTGTGTGTGTGTGTGTTCTGTTATTCAGCAAGAGCACAGATGGGCAAAAATGATAATTTACCTTAAAGACCAAACTATAATAAAGTACTTCTGTAAAGTATTGTGTCAAACTACTGACACAATACTCTAAACTTTCTCAGTAAGTGGAACCGTTGGTTTGCCAATGGAGCCGCTCAACAGATCTTCATTGATGAAGTAATTGCTGATGACTGAAACAGCAGCATTCAATATTTTTGAACTGAGACGTGCGAGCAAATGTCTCCCAAACTATTGGATAAAGTTTCATCACACGGCAAGACAATTTTGCCAAACATATGGCCATATAGCAACTTGGAACGTTTTCCGGGCCAAAAATATGAATGTTTTTTGACAGACCAAGTCAATCTCCAGAGTAAAATTAAGTTGAACGTTCCTTCAATTTGCTGAAGGACAAAAGGCAAAAAACCTAACACAAAAAAACTAAAAACAAACAACAACTGAAGATAGACTGTAGTATAGGCCTGACAGAGCTTCACCAGAGAAGATACACAATGTCTGGTGGGGTCAATGTGTCGCAGACTTCAGACAGTTATTGCATGCAAAGGTTATGTGACCAAAGACTAAACATACTCTGACTATCTATACTTGAACATTATGGTAATGGTTTGAGTTCCAATACTAAACATACTCTGACTATCTATACTTGAACATTATGGTAATGGTTTGAGTTCCAATACTAAACATACTCTGACTATCTATACTTGAACATTATGGTAATGGTTTGAGTTCCAAATACAAATATGTTAAATACTGAGGGCACTGAATACAGTTCAGAGATGTACAGACCAGAGATATATTTTGTACAGTATAACAAATCCACTACGTGGATTACTATGTTCTTTTTGAGCCCTTGATAAAATTGTGTTGGTTAATACAATACTGTAATACAGTATATGCCATTTATGTAGCAGACACTATTCAAAGTGTCAACATTTCTTTATCAGTTAGGAGGTTTATACTAAGAGTTTCGAAAATCCATCACGTGCTTGTGAAAATGGTACCAAAGCAATAAAAAAAGGATAATTAAGGATAATAGTTTTCCATTCATGTAGAAAGCTTTGTACCAAAAAAGAATTATATATTTACATAACTTAAGCACACTCGTTGTAGCTGCCATTGTTAATGCTGTAAAGTTCAGATGATGTTTTCAACATTTTTGATACAAATGTGCCTTGTCACAATACTAATATTGACTTTCAATCAACTCAACAGTCTCAGTGCAAGCAGGCCACACCAGTATTCAGGAGTCTCGTCCATATTTACAGGCTGACGGTGTACAGCCTTTGGAACCTAAGTCAAGGGAGAGCCAACGGGCAAGTTACAGGAACCTCATTGTGTGAATGAGATCTTTACCCTCAAGTGTCTTCACATATACAGTAAAGAGACTTTTACAAAAAAAATGTGTATCCTTAATGTAGATTGTATATTTGTGCTCAAATATGGTCTGTATATGTGTGTGTGTATACATATATGCATATTTGCACATGATCGTGTTCTCTCTCGTGATAGTGTGGGATATGTGCAATGACGTTTCTCAGCGTGTGCATGGAATGCCATGGAATACTTTCCATAACGACATATTCTTCACCTTGGAAAACTGACATTCCTGTAACTATCAGGCCCACATTTAATCTGCTCTTCAAATATTTAGCTAAGGATCTTATCATTGAGGAGAAATGTGCCAAATGATCATTCCTCTTTGGTTCGTCTCGTGTTGCCCTCTGACCTTGGTCAGCCTTGAATCACATTGAACCAGGGTTAATACCATACATATGGATTAACTTTATTTTTATTCAAATAAATTGGGATTCACTGCATTTTCACATCATTTCAGCTGGACTGCTCCCTTATGGTAATAAGCTTTCTCAAAAAAGCGCTCAATGAATTAATCTGCCGCTGTGGATGGCCACAGAGCCCACTCAGAAGGGATGGGTCTGCTTAGTGGAAAACTGTAACAATATTAAGCATGTTCTGTGCATTTCAATTAATGAAACTCTGTATTCAATGACATTTGCCTTCTGGCTTTAGTCTATCATCTTGCAACAACAAAAAAATCCTTTTGATTCACTACATTTATTCAGTTTTATTTAATAACTTGGAATTAGTGTCCCTGGATCTCAGACAGGGCATCATTTCTGTCTCATAAAAAAAGATGTTAGAGATACTGTAGATGGCTGTTGCGTGGTTAACCACATTCTGCATCTCTGTTGGATGGAGAACAAACATCTTTGTTGTCCAAACCTTAATTTGCTGTCTCTCCAATCAACGAGTGATATAAAATGCATAACTTATGCAGATGAATAGAAATATATTTCACTGGACTATGAATTCATTAAAGACTGAGTCTTGGAGCAATGTGGAGGTGTTTTATCTATTGTTTTCTTACCCGGAGACACATACAGATGCATTCACACACACCCGCGCATAGATAATCCCTTCATTGTATGCCCCAGGTGGCTGAATTTGGATCAATATACAACATAATCTGACAGTCTCAAGTCAGTAGTTGATGTTTGTACAGGAGAGATAAACGTTTACTCTGATGTGAAATCAAATGTCTATGATAAAATAAAATATATAATATTCTACATGTATCATGGAGGAATGAACAATGCACTGAAGATTAGCATGCATGCAGGGATGGTTGACCTTAGCTATTAAAATTAATACTTAGGGTTAAATTATGGTTAGGGTTTTGGTCTTGGTTAAGAATTTACCATTGGGGTTAAGGTTCGATATTAAGGTTAGGGTTTGGTAAATACCTAACCATAATTGCCCATCCAACATCTTCACCTCAGGATATTGTCAGTGTTTTTAAGTCTGATAGCGCTAACCACAGGCCCTGGTGGCGGGTTTTCAAGACATACAGACGTTTCCCCATCTGGACCAATGTGCAATATTGACCTTTTGCTGCTGAGAACTGGCTCCATTTTAATAGGTGTGGGTATGGAGCCTTTTTATCACTGAGATGATAAAATGTTACTTCACCTATCCTTGGACCACATCAAGATCCAATCTGTTAGGGATGAACCCTGTCAGCCAAGTGCAGGATGCCATATGTCCACCTGATTTAAAGGGCAAGGTACCTCCGCTTCCACAAGCCAGGAGAGATAGAACAAGAGGCTCATTATGAATTCATTATTTGAGGAGGAAAAAACACTGATGATTGACGATTGACTGTTTGAAAGTCATTATCATTACCGTTAATCCGTTGTCATTAGCTGTCAGTCTTATTTGAGGAAATATATTGCCAAGAAACATACTGGGGACGGTAGGCTTGTGCTTGTCATTTTGTGCAAAACAAACAGTCGTTGTCAACTCAGTTTAGTAACTGTGTCTTAGAGACATTATAATACACTTTAGAGGGATGAATATTAGAGTACTAGTTGTTTAATTTGTGGAACATTACGCCATGCTAGTCTTCAATATGCATTACTTCAGTTGTGCTGTCAGATGACAGAATAATATTCAGTGACTTCCCGTCTCCAACAATAGTGTTTTTTTAAAATAAAGGAGTGAGAAATTATCAAGACAAGGCAAAGGGATAAAGTCTGGGCAATTTGCAAAAGTGACATTTTTCTCTGCCCGTCATTTGCTCTGTACTGGGGAAAAGCTAGCATATTATATCCACCAGATCTGCCAGCTGCTACACAGACCCAGGCCTTAGTTTGACACCGTTAATTTCTTCATCTGACTGGGTTGACTGAGTGCACTGTCGTTCATATATTAATTAGTTAATCTCTCTCTCTCATTTCAATTCAACAAGGAAACCCAAAGTCATCCGGAAATCACTCACTTGTGATAAATATAATTAAGTATACATGATCGTGCACCCCTGAAGAGGGCCAGCAAACACTGACAGAGAGGATTTAGCATTGGCAAACTGTTTTTGATACTGTGAAACATCACACCACAGTAATAATGTATGCAGTTCATGTGCTGGTATGTGTTTTTTTTTGTGTGTTTTCCACTGTGGCATGGATTGCATGCCTATGTGTAAACAGAGTATGTTGTAGCTTGTTTGTTGTTGACAGTGAGGAGATAGAGATGTGTGTGTGAGTGTATGTGTGTGTGTGTGTGTGTGTGCACCACCATCAGAAGGTTGTGATGTCCTCTCCAGCTGTGTTTATGACATCACTGTTGGACTGCACTGTGCCCCACTGGTCCCTTTATCATCATTCCTGGAAAATGAATTGTGTTAAAAAAAAAAACATTTTCTTTGGGAGTGTAGTAAAATTAAAGTTGTCAAAATGAACTGTACATCAAAGTATGTTTACTTAGTTAATTTACACAACTGCGTGCGTGTGTGTGTGTGCGTGTGCGTGTGCGTGTGCGTGTGCGTGTGTGTGTGTGTGTATATTTACTGGATAACAGTTCTTTTGTGTGTGTGAGGGGATGTGTGTGTGTATTCATGGAGGCCTGGAGGTAGGCTGGCTGGACAGCAGGTGGAGAAGCCACAGTATAGGGGCGTGTTCCTGGGAGTAGAAATTGCACCCCTTGTGACAGGTCCATAAAGCTGCCATTCTGCCGCCTCAGCATGTCTGTAGAAGACACTCACTCAATATGGTGAAGAATATTGGATCTGGAGATAAACCACCTCCTACAGCAGAAATAGCCCCATGCACCACAACGGGAAGGGGTGGGGGGGTGGGTTGCTTTGCCCCCTCAGAGTTCACATGAGCAAGGGTAGCAAAAAACAAATCACATCTCTCCAACCTCTAGGGGATTCCATTTACATTTGTTATTTGGTCCTGAGACAAGACAACCTAGATAATGCTTTTCTATTCATGTATACAGCAGGACAGGGTATTTAACAGAGCAGCTCAGGTTAACAGCAGCCTCGAGGCTCAGAGACAGGCAGGCTGTGTGCTCTGGAGGCCAGGATGGAAGGAAGGAAGGAAGTTAAAACAAGTCCACCTGCAATCAGTTGTCCACTAAATGTGCTGTACTGTGTCTATGGCACTGCTACTATTTAGGACTTCATATGCAACTAAAACCATCACCTTGTGGTGATTTTTCCTTTAAGGACTAGACACGTTAATAAAGCTCCATGATGTGCAATACCTATGCCAGGTCGGCTGTATGAGGTGTGTTAGTCTTTTTCTATAATGTTTCATGAGGACAGAGATTAGACAGGAAGTGATATGAGACACTAAACTCTACAGATTGTTCAAAGTCCTTGGTCCTCACTTGTGGACTCCTCATCAGCTTACCCGACAGGTTTTCAATGGAATTTAGGTCAGGGGACTGTGATGGCCATTACAGAAGCTAAGTTCTATTTCAGTGAACAATTTTTGTGTGGATTTGGAGGTATGATTTGGATCGTTGTCCTGCTGGAAGATCCAACGACGACCTAGTTTTAGCCTCCGGGCAGAGTCTCCTGGTACTTGATGGAGTCCATGATGCCATGTAACCTAACAACATTGCCAGGGCCTTTGAAAGTAAAACAGCCCCACAACATCACAGTTCCACCACCATTCTTTGTAGTGGTGATTTGGCTATTTCCTACGTTTAAAGCACCTCTGGTGATTGATGCAAAAAAAGCCTGATTTTTGTTTCATCAGACCATGGTTTTGGAGACAACTTCTGCAATTCACCACCTGTGATCCTTGGAAATGTTTTTGCCACTTGGACTATCCTTCTCACTGTTAGTGGGGTGAAAATACATGTGTTCCTTCTGGACAGGTTCATCACAGCTCTATTTTTTATACATTTCTTCATTATTGCCCTAATAGTAGAGATGGGTTTTTCAGGCTTCCACAATTAGTCATAATTTGTGTTTTTCTCTGACCTTCCCCATGTTGATGGATGACTAAGGGAGTTTAGCCTGTGTGTCACTTCATATTTATACCCTAGTCAAATAGGATGTCATGGATGACCACCTAAGAGTTCCCACCAAAAGACTTGAACTTCAAAAACTGAAATCTTAATCAGAAAGATTAAGATGCATGATTTTTAATAGAATAATTATTTTTTTGATGAAGATTTTTAATAGAATGAAGATTTTTATTTCTTTGGACAATTCTCACTCAACTGAAAATTAGATTTGTATGATTTGTTGAGAGAACAACTTATAAGATCAAGCTGATAAACAACAGTGCCAATAATTCTGGAGGACACTGTATGTAGAAGGTATTTTAGAAGAAGCCATTTCTGCCAATTATGAGTGTCCTTCCTGTCCTGTGACTCTATTGGAACTGGAATGTGGTGATAACACTTTGCTAATGGCCCTGCCACTGCCAACCCATTTTTCACTTAACGCAACACGAAAGTGAGGTATTAATCTTATATAATTTCACTTTAAATTTTTGGATTTAAAATTACTCCTGTCTGTTCCCAGAGGAATGGAGGCACACTGTCATCTTCAGGCATGTGTATGCGAGCAACAGGAACTGTTTATACCTTCAGAGGCTCTTTCATCTATCCTCCCCCTCTTATTCCCCTTGTCTTCCACTCGCCTCTCCCTTCTTCACTTTCCTTCCGTCTTTTATCTCATTCTCTCGCTATCTTTTTTTGTTTTTTCCCCCTCCCTCTCCATCTCCACCGTTAGGGGATTTGAGGCTTAGCATGATGGTGTGTGAGAAGTGTCCTCGCCACAGTAGCATCAGCTTGTTGAGTGTGGTTTGGTTTTGGGTTCAGGCCAGTTTACCGCTGCGCCCAATCCTAAGCCCTGCAAGGAATCACACAGAGCTGTTTGTGTGAAATCACAGTCACACCCTCCAACTACTATTCAACACAGGGTCATTTGTTTAAATCCCATATCTATGGTTGCAGTTGCGCTGCTCTGGAAGCCATGCTTTTCAAAAGGAGCTCAGTGTAATGTAATGAGGATAAACCCGGGTGCCAGATAACAAGGTTGCTGTATCCATCATCTCACTCCAATGGGAAAAAACTATACGTTGATTGATGATTTCAGTACTTTGCTGTAATAACAACTTTCCTATTGTATGATACATAGCTGCATATTAGTCTCAGGTATTTCTTTGACACAACTTAGAGAAGTTGTGTATTCGATTATGTATTTGATCAGTTTCTATCGGCTTATATACGCTTTTTGATTTGATGCTCGTTAACATGACTAGGTTTTCGTTTAATTATTTTCTGGTTTACAGCACCGCACATATTTCATGATGTCATTTTCTTTGACACAGCATATGTGTCTAATCATCTGCTCTGTGAAACCTTCTCTCCGACACTGGGGCGCATCAAAGCCCCGTTCTGTATGAGCGAGCACGAGTGCTGACACCAGCACTGACTTCACCCACTCAGCCGCAGACCACAGCAAGAGGGAGGCACATCCTGTGTGTAGTCAGACGAGGATGTTGCCCGAGCAGACATCCTATGCAGCTAATACTGTACCTTTTTAGGAAACGGAACCATGTTCCCCCTCTGTCTCAGCTCTGACATTGCACTTCCTCCGTGCCACGGAGAGCCTGGTTTAGCTGCTCTAGCTGAAGACCGACAAGAACTTCCCGGCCTGCCAGATGGTGCTGCAGTGTCTCCAACAGTGTGTCCTGTCTGATAGGTACAGTGGGCTCTGGAGACTGAAGCGGAGTGCCAAAGGTACCACGCCAGGTATTGGCATTGATTCACTATGCCCGGGCTCAGCGGGGTGGGGAATAGCCCAGACTCCCCTAAAGGGAAAATGGCCGCCGTCCAAGCCTGTCTCTCCCCAGTTCTAATGTAACCATTTTGTAAAGCCCATACACAGAGAAGTGGGTAACTCCCTACTGTTACCTCCCATCTGCTCTCCACAGCACAACGATACCCTGCTTAGCCTAGCTCTCCACTCCACCTGAAGCCAGCTCAGGGCAGTCAACCTCTGTCATATCATCTTCATGGTAGTAAGAGTCATGCAGCACCAGGACCTTTCCCTTTGAGGCTCCTGAGTGTCTAGTATTACATATCACTCCAGATGAAAGTGTCTGCCAGACGAGGACATGTAGAGTGACCTAGAGTTTAGATACAGCAGGACTGCTCTCCATCAGCCACCACTGGCGGACTCAGCTCCACAGTCTCTTTCTTCAAATCTCTTGCGGGTGCCAGCTCCCTCCTCAATGTATGCCTTCAAAGCTGAAGTAGAGTTGGCTGTCAACAACATCGCACCAAACGATACGTTTATAATTTGTAAACATCAACGGCAAAGAAATGTCCTGTACGTTCATACTTTGCAGTCAGTGTTCTGTCGGTCCTCTCTGACCAGACAGGGGTCCCTGTGGACCTGTCTATCCGTCAGCCATGGCCTCCCAGTGGACGTCGGTGCGGCTGTGCTCCAGGGCAGACTGAACGGCGGGCCTGTCACGCAGACTGACAAGACCTACCGCTCCCAGGCTGTCCTAGGCAGCCATCTCCAGTCTCCAGCCCTAACGCACGGCAGCGTTGGACGCGCACTCACATGGGCCTTGCCTGTTAGACCAGTGACAGCTGGCTGTATGCCACAACTTTCAATAAAATGTGGTGTGTTTCATTCAATGGACTGGTACCTTTAATCATGTTGTGTAGTAGTTTTAGATTTTTAGTGGTATAGCTAATTATGTTTATTGACTTATTTTTCCTGCTGGATAGGCCTAATAGGGAAGTACATTTTTCTTCTGTGGCAGGATACATTTTCATTAGAGAACCAATGATGAGAGCTGTGATTACGTTATGCTTGTACATTCCAACATGTCTGGGATTTTCAGAACTATGGGCAAAGCGAGACTGGCTAACAAGAAAGATGTTTGCAGAATGCTCTATTATAATGACAAAATGTCTTGGTGATTATAAACACATAGCATGTTTGGGTTTCCTCGGTAGCAAAATTAATGTTTGGAGAGCGTAATGTGTGTGTCGCCGGCAAGGGCATAGGAGTGAGTTTCATATTGGAGGAGGGACACATTTAGAATGTTTGCAAAGAGTTCTTATTATTGTGGGGCTATCAATTTATCTAACACTCAGGGGGCATGTCCCCCCTGTCCCCCTCTGCTCCTACGCCCTTGGTCGCCAGGCAGGCCAGTGAAGAGATGCTCCCAGCAATTATTTTGGGGCTAGGAACTAATGCGACTGAACGATACGGTGTACTGCTGTTTGGTGGACTTTGTGACAATAGATCTCTTCTCATTACTTGCTCTGAAGAAAGAGTCCCCTGTTTTCAGTGTTTCCATCCCCCTGTGGAAGTATAGATCCTATGTAATTCCATCCCCCTGTGGAAGTATAGATCCTATGTAATGTTGAACTGTCCTGCGACCCAGTGGCGTAGCGTGATGACTCCGGGCCGTGGTGCCACCGGTCCTAACAGACCACCCCCCGGTGCGTCCCACCCCGGGAATGCAAATTACGATGCGGTATATATGCAGGTAACGCCGATCCTGGAGTAGATTAACCTCACAGCTGACGTCCGAATGTGATAACCAAAAAGAAGAACACAATATCAAATAAATATACACAAAAATATTTAATATTCCATGCCAAGAATATGCCAAAAAATATGCCAAAAATATTTAATATTCCATGCCAAGCAAGGGCCCCACACCCACCAGCTACACCCACCTGCACCGCTGACAGCTACGTCACTGCTGCTACCCCTTGCTTGCTATGCTAGTTGTAGTTTGGTTTGAACCTTAAGTTTTCAGTCTCCACTTGAGGTTGTTTTTTTAGTTCTTATCACTCATCATTCAACAGCCAATGCATTAGTGACATGGTCATCAACCTGCACTGAAATATGTACATGAAGTGCCTCATAGAAACTGCCCCATCAGCTTACTTGTGAGGTTGGTGAATAATTTATCACAGTGACTCCGAAAGAAAGTTGCACACAAAAATGAATTTTGGCGGATCAAAGTAATAGGAAGGGAAAAAGGAAATTGTGTGCAGTAGTCTAGTTCATTAATTCAATTTGTTTGTGATGTATAATCAAAAATGTAGCAAGAGTTGCAGCTAAAAATACTGAGTTGCAGCTAAAAATACTTTTTCTTTATGAAATGTAAACAATGTGTTTCAAAATGTGTATGACATTTAATAGGCAAAGATTTCATTTAAATGTAATATTAAATGTAATATTTGTTTTATGGTCCAATGAAATATGAATTAGACATGTTAGTCTACAATTTTCCAGCAATGTATTAAGTGTTAGCAACAAGCTAAATGTAAACACCAATCTCGGCTCTTTCTGTCGTTAAACTTCCATTTTCCTCTTTCCCTACATCACTGTGAATTCCAGCACTAGCCTAGATTATTTTAATTAGCTTGTTAAAGCCATATTCCTCCCACCTATTTTTATCAAACTCTTAAATTATATGTGTTAGCAAATTTGATGCTAATAGCGAATTGACCAAGAAAGCCCCTCCTCAATAGTGAATCATAGAACTCCACAAATCTGCAGATAGAGAAGGACACGGTAGGGATAGATGAAAAAATATAGTAGTTCCTTGTTAATATCTTATGTTAGTTGATAAGATGTCCCTAACATGCGCTAGAAGATTGTGTTTGTTTTGCCCTTCCCATGCATGCACTACATATGACAAAACCTTTGGCCTCATAAAGCGTTGTTGATTGGCTGAGCATTTATAGTATTTAACATAAAGCGTTGTTGATTGGTTGAGCATTTATAGTATTTAACATAAAGCTTCATAAAAGATAAAGAGGTGATTCCCGGTTATTTCACATGGTCAGGAAACACTCAGGCCCGTAAACTATACACATGCATGTGCGCTCTTTACTGTATTGTTTAGGGTTTAAATCATATCCATAGATATACATTTTAATTCTAATAGATTTTAAGTGTGTCACCGGTTCCTGGTATGCTAACCTGTTAGGTAGCTCTGGGGTTCACGGGTGTTTTTCTTTCCATTGTTTGCCATGTCACCGCCAAATCCTCTACTGCTTGCTGTGGAATAACACAAGCTCAGTCACACAAGGCTGCTAAGCCTCAGAGTTAATGTTTTTTTTACAATCAATAACAATCTTTTGATCACTAGCTTATTGACCCAGGTAGTAATGACACATTGTCTGGTTATTAAATCAAAAAAGCAAGTAAGGGTTTGCATCAGATCAAACACTGCAACCAAGTCGCATTGTTTTTTTCCTCTTTTAAACTCCACAGATCACTATGATTCACTTGAACGGCATTGATCATTTTCAAGTTTAGCATGTACTTAGAATACTTTACACTAGACTGAATTCTCTGTAAGTATGAAGGGTATGTTTATATAATGAAATAAGACCATGTTTGATGCTGTTGTTGTGCTTCAGCTGAGTGAATTGGGGTTAGATGCTTGTGTTCTTTCTTCAGTCTCTTTTTGAGGCCTTGGAGTTCACTTTTATAATCACACTGACCATTAGTAGTCTCTCAGATTTGTTATTTTGGTATTTTGTGTTATGTAATCTTGCTTATTATGTGTTTGTGTTCACAGTTTGTGTCCACATTGGAGGGTCACGACGTTGAATGAAGCTGATTAGGACTCTAGTTTGTAGATGTGGCGAGGAGCAATGAACATAAGCTTTGACTAATAGAGTTTGAGCACTACACCCACCCGTTGAGTAGCCAGTTCCCCTTAGTGCCTGAAATGACCTTATTACGATCTTGATCCACGCAGGAGGCCTACCCACAGTCCAGTGAGACAGGAGACCAGGGGCCACTCTCACAAAATGTAGATTAAGTAATTATCCAGGATAACTGGAGGGGCTGGTAAATCTGATTTTTAATTTATTTAGTGTCACTTCTATAAGTTGACAAGGGCTTCATTTCCATGGCAACTCGTCAAGGGTGATCAACGTACCTCGCCTAAAGCAAGTGGGCGCAAAAAATGTTAATGACTTTGATTTCAAACTTTTGAAGAGATTTTGAGCTTTATCTGAGTTTCTCAATATGCTCAGAGCCTATCATCAACCATTGTCAAAACACTACTGAAATGTTTTTGGAACCAGAAACTGGCAGGATTACAGTTGATCTATACTGTAGTTGGACTTGATAGAAAATGTTCTTGAGGATAAGGGATTTTGCAAAGCACAATGTTACCTTTGTAGACAAACTTTGTAGAAGTTGTCCATTGTCTCTTGGTTTGTTTTGATGTCTGTAGGAAGATGGTATCAAAAAGACACACATCCTGCTCTCTAGATCTCTGTGGATGTTAAATCCCACTTTAGCAGATTGTATATCCTGACAAAAGCAGAAACACTGTAACTGTTTCAGATTATTTCTCTTGTCATTGCTGAAAATACAATAGAAGCAGGTTAAGTAAGACCAGAAACAAATAAGCACATTTGGGTGCAGAACACGATCAGGTCACTGGCTCTCTACAGAGGTGAGAGGAAAGTTCCATGTGCAATATATCTGAAATCATGTTATATAATCAACATCACAAAACTACCAGTTTTGATTTACCTTATTATTAGGCATATTGTTTAGTATAATTTTCTACTCAAACATGTCAGTGATTCCCCTGGTACTTTGGGAGATATGACCCATTTCGTAATTAGAAACTAATGTCATTGCTAATTAACCAATCACTGCCCTCCTGTGGGATTGTACTGTACATTTAGCTAATTTCCAGCACATCCCTTCAAAACTATTTTTCCCTTTCACTGATAGAGCTCATAAAAATAATGTAACTTTAATATTATTAGGTGATCAAGCATGTTATTGACAACATAATCAATCAATAATTATAAGCAATTATTATCTTACATTATTAAAAAAAAAATTATAATATAATAATATTAGAATCTTAACCTGATTGTAGAGCAGACTATGGGAAGTGTATGGTTAATGGATCGGCTCTTAATGGAGGCATGTATACAAGGCCAATCTGACACACAAAAACAATGTGTAAAAACGTGATTCTAAAATCACAATGAATTCAGAAAAAAATCACTAATTTAGAAAATGTGTTCCCCAGTATTACCACTAATAAATTAAGAGAGATTATGTGATTATGTCTCAATATAATCAAGGTTTGAAATTATTGTTATTTTCAAATGCAGTCTCTCGGGGTTAAATGTGGTCAATTTTGCAGTGTACAATTAATTAAAAATAATTATTATAATTATGTTCCAGCCCCCTAACCATCCGCTCTGACCAAAGTTGGCCCGCAGCTGATTCTAGTTGCTTACCCATGTTCTATTGCTTGACATACAGATCCGGCATGACTCCACTTCAAAATACTCACTCTCCCCAACGGCAGTCTTAGCTTTCTCTTGAGTGCAATTGCATCAGAAATGTGTGGTCTAAAGGCATTAGCATAATTATTGCTTTGAAAAATGTGTTTTCACAAAGGGAGTCATAACACGGCTCACAATGGTGGGGTATGGTTTACTCTTCAAATACATTTTGTTCACATTTTAAAGTGTTTGTGTTCTTGATTTTCAGTATGTTGGGTTCTGTGGAGCATGTGTTCAAATGTGTACTTTCCCTTTTTTGTAAACTTTTTTTAAAAACGCTAGTAAAATGGGACATGTAGCAGGACCAAACAAACAAATGTGTTATTATATAAGATTAGCACCACCTGTATGTTGTCAGTACTTCACCTTTATCTCAGGCTACACCAGTTCTGTGTCTTCATAGTTAAGAAACAAAATTTAAAGTGCACTGGCCAGCCTCTCTAAAAGATCACCAGCCAGCCTCTCTAACAGTGCCAGCCTCTTTAAAAGAGCAATGGCCAGCCTCTCTGAAAGAGCACCAGACAGCCTCTCTAAAAGACCTCCGGCCAGCCTCTCTAAGAGAACACTGGCCAGCCTCT
>JACXGI010001740.1:52365-86100 GCA_016801175.1 Esox masquinongy
GCCAGCCTCTCTAAAAGGCCACTGGCCAGCCGTTCTAAAAGAGCACTAGCCAGCCTCTCTAAAAGACCACCGGCCAGCCTCTCTAACAGATCACTGGCCAGCCTCTCTAAAAGACCACTGGCCAGCCTCTCTAAAAGACCACCGGCCAGCCTCTCTAACAGACCACTGGCCAGCCTCTCTAAAAGGCCACTGGCCAGCCGTTCTAAAAGAGCACTAGCCAGCCTCTCTAAAAGAGCACTAGCCAGCCTCTCTAAAATACCACTGGCCAGCCTCTCTAACAGACCACCGGCCAGCCTCTCTAAAAGGCCACTGGCCAGCCTCTCTAAAAGACCACCGGCCAGCCTGTCTTGACTGTCTCTTCTTGGCATTGAAATTGCTTTACTTTTTTGTCACAGTGAGATCAGTCGATGCCTTAGGTTGTATGACATGACACAAATCTATGTTTTTCTAGCTGTCCACTTATATCTAGCTTTGTTTGAATGGTCTGATGTATCCTTTGACATATTCTATCATTTTACCTTGACAACTTTTAACTTGACAACACACTTGCTGGCAAATTTTCTCATGTTTTCAGAGAGCCAATGACAAACATCTCAGATGCTAATGCTCTGAAGGAAACATTTCTCACCCTTTTCTAGTAATGTTATTTCCAATGAAAATTTTACTCTGAATCCATTTGAACTACATAAAAGCTCAACATCTTCCTCTGTAGTGCATTAGCAAAGTGGATACAACCACACACAAGTCACATATACTGAATATTGCAACAGGAGCTCAGTGCGCTTTTTTGTTAGATCTTATACCATAATATTTGAGCATTCTATCCCTCTGTTAAAAGGAAAACATTCTAGGTACTATGATAGAAAAAACAATGATCATATTACTTTTCTTCAGAATGTCCCAGGTTTTTGCGTTCCAGAGATAGCTAAATTAGGCTAACAAGTTCAATGTGTCATTATGAACAGAACTCTTCCATACAATAGCCACCCTGTGTTTCGTGTGTTCTCAATGTACAATATGTTAATCCTTCATTTGTGTGTCAGAGTAATTATTATCTCTCTTTTGAGAGAGACAGTCACAGCGCGGTGGGCACTGTGCTCTCAGGTGCAAGGTGGTGCTGAAGGTAGGGGTCCGGCCGCAGGTGGGCTACACAAGTTCAGGGGCTGCAGAGGAGCAGTGGAGGGGCAGAGAGAGGTCGGCACCCAGCCAGAGTGGTCATGGCGGAGGGAGAATATTAAGTCGCTGTGGGTCTGCTGGCATGTGTGCTCTCTTTGGCTCTTTGCTTGACAAGATTGATAGCTTTCATTTGCATGCTAAAGCTACGGCTGTCCCCCCAAGATGGATGAGGGGTCCCAGCTTTATTCCTCTCTTGCGCTAGCACCGTTGCCTTACAATGGGGAGACCAAATTAAGTGGGGGCCAAAATGATAAGAATTTTCTTAACATACCATTTTTTTTCTGTCTCCTTGAATTGAAGGTTATATTGAGGGCTTGAGCCCCTTTCCTCTGGTGAATGGGTTGCGGAAACTGCCCGCTACCAGATATGCAGAACAAGCTAACCTCATTTATATCATTAGAGGTTGTGTATACAGTGAATGCAGAGTCAATATTTTCACTGAATGTGCTCTTTATATTCAATACAGTAATTTTTATTTACAGTGCAACTATGATTGACCTTTTTCCTGCCGCAAGATTGTCTTGTAATGTACAAGGATTACGTTAACAATCGCTAATATTCTGACAGTTCAAAGTGGCTTTAAAAGTTCAGACACTTAAGCATGTTAAAATAATTACTTTTAACAAGTTATTTATTTTATGTCAGCTGTAATGCTCTGGCAAGAAAAGAGATGATTCATTTTAACACAAGGAAAACATGCATTTTAGAGCTCAAAGATGTAATGCATATGTACAAAGTTGTAAAATGAATAGCCTCGTATCTAAGTGTCTAATGTTTTCCAAATGTAGACATTTGGAAATGTAGAAAGTTTGCTGCTATGATATTTCTCTCCAGCTTGACCCATGCCATGAGGTTCTTTCCCATATATGTGCACCCAGGTTTTAAATACTGTATCTCATTTTATTTACCTTTGTCAGGATAAAGGATCCATTTCACCACTCTTAACTAAACTCTAGGAGATCAAATGCTTTCAGTGCACTCATATGTTTTTAGAGCATATCTCTAGATGATTTTATGTAATTAATCCACAAAGTTTTTACATTATCCAAGTAGCCCACTATTATTCAGCTCACTTCTGTGTTCCACACTGCTAACTGTCCTGGTGGTAAAAGTCCCTTGAGGTCTAAAGTGGTTCTAATTCACACACTTTTCTACTGTCCTCTGATGAAAAGTGTGTGTGTGCATGCATATATGCTAACTCTATCTACTTAAACCATAAAAAGACTAAAGATTACTTTATCTTGTTTTAGAATGATAAAAGTCGCCTTGGATAAGGGCTGCTCCCTTAGGCCTACTGATGACATTGTATCCCGATAATGATATTTGTAAATCATGTTTGTAGGAGACTTTTGCCAACACTGAAACGTCTCAATTCTGTTTGTATGGATTACTTATCTTGTCAACATTTGTCCATAAGAGAAACTGTGTAATGGCCTACACAAGATTACCTTTATTGTCTGCTCCCTGTTCGTCCTATCGTTCAATTTGTGCTTGTTTTTTTTTTTACAGCTCTCCTCACCACCAGACCCCCGAAGGTCCTGTTCCCCACTGAGCGACAGGCCAGTATTATCGATGTCCAACCGGGTAAGTCTACCCCATGGAAGCCATTGCTAAATCTCTCCTCTCCACTGAGCAGGCAAGTGTAATTATAGGCAGCAAAAAAGTCAGGTGACCTATCCTGTGTTTTCTCCATTTAAAGGGGGTTGTCCCCTTTAAAAAAGGGGGTTGTCCCCTTTAAAACACATTTGACTGCAGTGCCTTCTGGGTAGGGTTATGGCTGTGGCAATATCATTTTGGAGTATGCTTTGTTGGAATGTCCTCTGCTGCAAAGCAGCCGGCTGATCAATGGCTCTGTATTGTAATGCTTGTGTCAAACCCATTAAAAAGTGGTGCTGCCATCAGCCAAATATGCCTGAGGGGGCATTTGCAACACATAAATCTGTGGGCTAATAGAAAGTGTAACGTACAATGCAGGCAGACAGAACATAACACAGCAAAACAACTGGCTCAAAGCATTCCCTCACCCTCATTTCCATATTTAATTATGTGCTTGTTCTAACCTGGGGGAGGTGCCTGGCCTTCACTAACCTCTCAGCTCATTGTCCTGTGCCTTACACAATGAACTGTAGTCTGTTTTAATATGAAGGAGACAATCCACTGGGATCTGACCAAAGCGGCACAATTTTTTCAAATGTGTACATGTCCATAAGGATTATATCAAAATTACACTCAATTTAAGACATTTTACCAGAACATAACCACCTCATATTCACATTACAATTTGCTTTTGGTACTAACCATGCAAAAAGCCCTCCCTGTGACTTATACAAACACTCTTAAAATCTTATTTTGGGGCTCAGGGCCAGTTGACAATAACAAAACAAGTGTGAGAAAGGCATATTTAAGCTGTCAAGTCGGGCTAAATTATAGACCATTATTCCACATGCATCTACTCAGAGACTGGGAGGAGACAGCTGAATAGATAGAGCTTCTGAGCTCCTGCAGAGCAAAGGAGATTTCTTCTTCTTCTTCACCGTTTGGCATTTAAATAATACACTTCCCCTAACAGCTGGTTCTGAGATGACTGTTAGACTAATGCAGTGCGGTGTTCACATGTTGCGTGTCCTTTTTGATGTGTTCACGGACAGTTACCTCATTTGGACTTTGGTTTTCCTAACTTTACAGATACAGTAATTGTCTACTCTAAGCCAAGGTTATGTTCTGTGGTTGATTGGCACTTATTACATCTGTGTTTAGTGGGTGAAACTAGGTTGTTACGTGGTTTCCTCAATTATTTTATTTTTCGCCAGTATCAGAAACATGTTATCGAAACAGTGTGTCACTTTCAAGATAATACACAAACCAGACTATATGCTAGGCTTTACAACCATAAGACATTTATTGCAATTTTTCTTATGGAACGCTTTTTTATGTGTCTGAATAAAAAAAATATATATATATCCTTACCACTTTACCATTCTCTAGCACTACCTTTCTCTGTCTGCATGGTTATTATATTTCTGATAGGATGAAGAGTCGGGCAACCCAATTAAACGTAATAGAGTGAGCAGTCTGTATAACACAGCATAAATCTCTCTCATCCAGCAAGCCCCCTGCTCCCTACGATGGATTTCACACCTTCTGTCACAGCCATTCCACCCATGCGAATCAGGGTGGACTGAGAGCCTCAGTGTCAGGAGAAAGGAGCCCATAGACCATGCCTGAGGCCAGAGTATCCCTGGCAGAGCGGGCGTGTTTGTTCCATTTTCACATTCAACAATTGGTACACAAATTTCGATTCTGTGAATGTGATATGAAAAAACAAAGGTTTTCATGTTAAGCATTTTGTGTGAATGATGAAGAAAGAAAACAGGGAATGGTCTGGACAGTTCATTTGAAAGAGAGAAAGTATGAACCTTGGGTGTTTCTGAAGTAATGGCTTTCTCAAGGAGCTATTCTCCTGCGGTGCTGATCATTTATACTCAACTGGGCGACCTAATAAAAAAACATACATATTTTTCACCACCCAAATTTAGTGACGACTATACCTAGTCTGTTATTTTCACTGTAACTTTCTTAGCAAACTTCCAAGTAGGAGTGTGACAAGAAGTGTCACTAACACATAGGTTGTTGTACTAATTTACAAACACATATTGAGCATCGAAACTAATGAACAGTTCATCAACCTGCTCCTAGCCATTACTCTTTGTAATTCATACAGATATGAATGAGTATGCTAATTGTAAAACATCTAATTTGTAGTAACATTAATTGTTTAAAATATAATTCTGAACTGAAAATAACCATTGTTGTGTATAAAAACATATTTGCTTATGAATTAGCCAGTCATAGATGCTGCAATTTCAAAATGAAGACGATCCACAGATGGCTAGCTATTAAACTAGATGGACAAACCTTATGTGTAGCACATTGACAAATGTAGGACGAAAACATCCCATTTTGCAATCTTGAACCCCTACTTGCTAACGTCATTATTATCCATGATTTTTGCAGTAGCTAGGTTTGCTACGTTTACCGTCATAGTCTGTGTCACGGCATACGCTTTTAAATGTAATGCTTCATATATACTCCTTCTCCACTGTTACTCAATTGTTTGAACAGTTCTGAAAAGAACCTCCCTGAAAGTTAGTAGTTAGTACGATCTAGTTCAAAGCATTCAGACATTGGATGATATGTAGGTTTTGCATTTAAAAAAAAAAAAAAAACATTAACAACTAAGGACACTTTTTTCACTAGGGTTATTGTCTTGTGAAACCCCAAACCCTCGTTCTGGTCTGTCGAGTGACAAGTCTGCTTCGCAAGCATTCCCAGAAGTCTTCTGATGTTGCGCCTCTGTATGTCAAAGTTTTGTCTCTTAACCCTTTACTGCAGTGGTTTAATCAGGGTCACATTAACATTTTTCTGTAGTCTTTAATTATCTTGTTGGTAGGAAAAGTATACACTTCACACACATGATTATAGGCTTAGTACAGTAGACACCTGTACTATGTCGTACAGTATCGAGTTGACATTTTAATTGCGAACATGATTTAGAAAGTCACACTTGTGTCAATACAAGGTCCCACCTTTCACAGTGCAAGTCAGAGCAAAAACCAAGCCATGAAGTCCAAGGAACTCTCTGTAGAACTTCGAGATTGCCGAGGCATAAACCTGGGGAAGATTATGAAATCATTTTGAAAGCATTGAAAGTTACAAGGAGCACAGTGGGCTCCATCGTTGTGAAATTGAAAAGGTTTGGAACCATCAAGACTCTTCCTAGATCAGGCTTTACGGCCAAACTAAGTAACCAGGCAAAAAGAGTTTTGGTCAGGGAGGAGATCCAGAACCCATTGGCCAAACAGAGCTTCAGAGTTTCTCTGCATAAAAGGGAGAACTATCTCTGCACCAATTCTTCAGTCAGGATTTTATGGTAGAGTGGCTAGACGGTAGCCGCTCCTAAAGGCATATGACATGCTACCTGAAGGACTCTGAGAGTATGAGGAAATTTGATACTGATAAGTACAAAATCAAACTATTAGGCCTGAATACCAAGCACTATGTCTGGTGAAAACAAGGTGCTGCTCATCACCTAGCTATTACCATCCCTACAGTGGATGGTAACCATACCCTAAAGCGTGGTGGTGGGAGCAACATGTGGATGTTTTTCAGCATATATATACAGCTCTGGAAAAAATTAAGAGACCACTCCTAATTTTTCTTAAATCAGCATCTCTACATGTATGGCAGCCATTCCATTCCAGTGTCTGTTAAATTCCAACACAGGCACACCTCATTTTACTTAATGAGGTACAGATTAGGTGATTACCTGAACCAAATCTAATTTAACAAGGAAAAGTATAAAAACCACTGCTGTGGTCATCACTATCCTCTTGCAGTAGGACCAGCTGGATGGTAAAAACAGTGCAAGTAGTACATCAAAGGTAATTTGAATAAAAAAGAACTATTCAGCATGACAAAAGAGTTGAAAAGAAAAGCTTTGAGTGAGGAAAAGAAGGGTTCAATTCTGGCTTTACTGGCAGAGGGATACAGTGAGCGTCAGTTTGCTTCCATCCTGAAAATTTCAAAGACAGCGGTTCATAAGAACAAGGTCAAGCAACAGACATTGGGGACAACAAAGCTACAGACTGGCAGAGGGCGAAAACGACTGTCCACTGACCGAGACGACTGTCAACTCATTCGAATGTCACTCAACAACCGTGACCTACAAAAAGAATGGCAAACAGCAGCTGGGGTGATGTGCACGGTGAGGACGGTTCGAAACAGGCTCCTAGGGGCAGGGCTGAAGTCATGCAAAGACAGAAAAAAGCCCTTCATCAATGAGAAGCATAGAAGAGCCAGGCTGAAGTTTGCAAAAGACCATAGGGATTGGACCGTAGAGGAATGGAGTAAGGTCATCTTCTCTGACTAGTCAAATTTTCAGCACCTCGTCATCTAATGGTTAGACAGAGACCTGGAGAGGCTTACGAGCCACAGTGTCTCGCACCCAATGATCGGGGATGCTTCAGCAAGGCTGGAATTGGGCAGATTTGTCTTTGTGAAGGACGCATGAATCAAGCCAAGTACAAGGTTATCCTGGAAGAACACCTGCTTCCTTCTACTCTGACAATGTTCCCCAACTCTGAGAATTGTTTTTTCCAGCAGGACAATGCTCCATGCCACACAGCCAGGTCAATCAAGGTGTGGATGGAGGACCACCAGATCAAGACCCTGTCATGGCCAGCCCAATCTCCAGATCTGAAACCCCATTGAAAACCTCTGGAATTTGATCAAGAGGAAGATGGATGGTCACAAGCCATCAAACAAAGCCGAGCTACTTGAATTTCTGTGCCAGGAGTGGCATAAAGTCACCCAACAGCAATGTGAGAGTGGTGGAGAGCATGCCAAGACGCATGAAAGCTGTGATTAAAAATCAGGGTTATTCCACCAAATATTGATTTTTGAACTCTTCCTAAGTTAAAACATTAGTATTTTGTTGTTGAAAAATGAATATGAATTTGTTTTCTTTGCATTATTTGAGGTCTGAAAACAATGCTTTTTTTTGGTTATTTTGACCAGTTGTTGTTTTCTACAAATAAATACTCTAAATGAGAATATTGTTATTTGGAATTTGGGAGTAATGTTGTCAGTAGTTTATAGAATAAAACAAAACTGTTCATTACCTCAAACACATACCTAAGAATAGTGAAACCAGAGAAACTGATAATTTTGCAGTGGTCTCTTAATTTTTTCTAGAGCGGTGTATATATATATATATATATATATATATATATATATATAGATATATATATATAATGAATATACATAGAATATGTATAATATAAATATATATTCTGAGTGCTGAATCTCACGAAGCGGGTAAAAGTCAGACAAGACAAAAACAACAGCATAATGAGACTTTCTGATATATTTTGCAAACGATTGTGTGAAGTTTGTCGTTTCTGGAACTTCTCTGATTAATCACTGTATCCAGTGGCTGCCTCCAATCCGATGTGTGAATTACTGATACTGGCAACTTCGGATGAGATAGTCATCAACATACACCAAGATATTTATAACAGAACGTGATGACATCAGTTTGACGCACGGGCAGCAATGTCTGACAACCTTTGTTGAGTTCGTCTTGTCCTGTTAATCATGCTGAAAAACCTTTAAATTGGTCTCATAACGCCATGCAATGTGACGGCTCCTTTCAAAGGCCAAAAGAGGGTCCAGGAAACCAATTACAATAAATATTATACTTAAAAAAATAAACAGTGATTTAGAGACGAAAATGTAATTAAAGAAACTGCATGGGGGTTTCGATTCCTTTCTCATATGTTTAGTGTCATATCCAATCTGCATCTAATCAAATTAAACTTGAGCTGCCAACTGCACCTCCTCAAATGGGCAAAACAGCAGTGTCTCCTTAAAAAGAAAACGGCTCCTTGACAAGAACCTGTAGCCCCACAGAATTGATAATTAATTGTTGTGTGGCGGGCACTGTGGTGAGTTCTGGCGGCTGGACCATTAGGCCACAGCTGTCAGTGTTTATTAGCTAAGGAGACGCTAAGTGAAGAGAAAATGTAATAGCTCCATGGAAATCAGATCCCCCATACCCTTTACACGAGAAGGGCCTATTATTAGCCACAGGGCGCCTGATTAGCCGCCTGAGCATCTGAGAGGAGTGACACGAAAAAGGAGAGCACCGAGGAGTGGGAAGCCCTGCTCTGCTGTGTCTCTGCTCTGTCTGTGGATCTGTTTAGTCTCCATGGACAGCCCCACACCTTGAGGGACATTCCAGCTCAGGAGGAAGAGAGGAGAGGCCCAACACGTTAAGACCCAACATGGAAGGTTACACTGAGGCTCCTGACTGGATGGTTTCACCATGGGAGGGGTGGAGGGGGTGAGGAGGCGGAATGTTAGCACAATGTTCCAGTAAAGTGCATTATTCATCACGAAAAAGGGACAATTGTTTTTGCATTAATGTCATATCACGAGGAAAATCCTCATACTCTCTGTCTTGACCTCAGGTGTGCAATAACCCAAAATGGCAGACCATAAATAGCTGTGTCGGATGAACGCCACATTCCCACGTATTCATCTTGATGTAATCACGGGGTCGGTGACAAACGGCCAGAGTCAGACTCACGTTGTCAATCCACTTATGTGAATGCCTTCAGTTCTGCCACAGAGCACCGAGCACGGCTCCAGCACTGGGCTCCTGCTCGCCTCCTCACATTCTTGGAATGTGTGACACATAGGAAGACAAATATGTCCCTCTAATGCGGGGGGGGGGGGTGGCACTCTATCAGTGTCTGGGTATTTATGCTTGATATAAATACCCAGAGACTGACAGGAAACCGAGTTGGAGGCCCATCCTGTTGAGCACGGAGAGAGAGCTGGGTGTCAGAATGACAGAGTAACGGCAGAGCAATGGAGCTCTGAGTAGTTTCATCTCTCTTTCCCTCGCTATCATTTGTCATCAGAGTCGGTTGCACGACTCATAAATATATTAATTAGCTGCAACCTTGATTGGTGGGAGGGGGATAAAGGGGCAGAGGGTGAGAGGGGAACAGAGTGCCACTATGCTGTGTGTGTCTGAGTACTACAGAATCTAGTCGTTACATTGATAAACTGCAGGGTGTTATCGCTGTCCAAATTGCTATGCCTTTGGGTCATTATTTTATGCCTGTTTGCAGTATGTTTATTTTCATGTTCACTTCCGTGTTCATACAGTATACTACACTTTTAGAAAGGTCATAGCCTCTGGCTGTTGCTCGTTCTGCCTCTGCTGGGAGTTTAAGTAGATCCAGAGACATACATTTAGACACATAAATCCCTTTGACACGACTATCACAATGAAAGGCCGTAGCTTTGTTTATTTGAGTGGGCTTTCTGAATCTAGACCCCAGCATGTTGCTGACTGGAGGGTGATGTGTTAGAGCAATTATGTACTTCTAACAGCATTTTACCTCTGAGGTTTCAATGTGTATACGGCTGTATATATGTAGTGTTTTTCTTTTGTTTCAAACTATTTGTGTAATACTCAGAAGTATATAGATTTTAGGCACAGTATATATGAGTAAAGAAAAAAGATGATCAAGCCATGGAAGAACCAAGACATTGATCATCTGGCTTGTTTCATTCAATAATCCACATTTGCAATTTCCTTTCTTCCATTACACTGATCTCTTCGATCGCTTTTATTCTCAAGTATGCTTGTCAATAAAAGAGGCCTGATGATTTACTTTTTACAATAGCGAGGCAACAAGGCCAATTGGATATCACAGCGTCATTCTAATTGCAGGGGGAGTATTTCAGTTGTTATGCTCTCTTGAGATTTTTTTAATTAAAGATTGCCAATCAAGGTACTGTCACCCCAAGGAGTTCCCATTCCTTGGTAGTCAGTCAAAGATAAAGTCAACACAGCAGATTGCAGGAAAAGTGGTCAAATGAAATTGAAAACATTGAGCACATAGACTGCAGTCAGCGACTATAGTCCATAATGATTTAAGCCAATTAATTGAAAAGTGATATGTGTCTAATCATCACCCGTATGATGACACTGTCTTCAATGCCTTGTTTAACTAAGAAACTGCCTTGTTGAGATCAGAAAATATTCATTAATATTCAGTATCATATATCAGTATCATAGTATCATATATGTTTCTCTCGTAGTTAGAGCACATCACTAGGTTAGGCTTGGTTCTCTCTGGGTCTGCTGTTCGTCCTTTGCTATTTTTGCAGATGCACCAGTCAGATTGTCAGTAGAAGAAAGACAGCTAATTAGTGGTGTAATGACTTGTCATGGCGTGACAGGGGCTTCTCTCCTCTCTCTTGCTCAGAGAGCGGCCATGGGAGCTCTATTAAAGATGCGTAAAAGAAGTCAAACCTTACAAGTCCTTTCATCTTGCGTGCGCTGCCTGCTAAGTACGGCCCCTCATCTAGAGTGCGGAGGAGGCAGTGTGTGTTGTGTATGGATGGGAGATAGAGGAGTTAGCTATCACAGTCATTGACATTGGGGAAATGAACTTGGAAAAATCACTTCTGTGGCCAGATACTTTGAAGTTCCCTACTGTTTTTAATTGCTGTAATACAGCGTGCAAAGTACTGTCTTGAGACCAGACATCATATTCATTATGCGCCGACGTAGGTTTGTGCCTTTTCATTACGTTCGTTGTTACTACGTTGTCTATGAACATTTTTAGTCTTTATTATCTATCAATTAAAAACTTATTCCAGCCTATTATCTATCAGTTGAACTAGTATGAAGATATTGTCATGGGGGTTCACAACATCACTCATGAAAGATGTGCCCCTACCACCCGCTCTACATCCCTTTTCTGTTTAACACACACCCACCATTTCTCTACCTCTCAGTTTGTGTTACCGGGGGTGGGGGTGGTCTACGACAGGCTCATCACCAGGGTAACTCACCGTCCCCAGGTCCTCTTGCTGCAGAGTAAATCTCTCCCAATTTGACAAACATCCTACTCTCTCCTGTGACTGAAAACAGGAAATGTAATTAAATTAATGTACCTCTGTCTGTCGCCCTGTGGGAACAGAATCAGCGCGTTGGGCATTGTTCCAGAGAGTGGAAGGGTATTAGGTCAAATGCATTGTTTCCAGGGAATGGGCACTGGGCATGGGCTGGTCTCGGGGTCAAAGTTAAACATCAGACAGGCTGCAGATGTATTAACAGCCACCCCACACTACGAGCGTCTGGGAGCATGGTTACATCATAGCACAGTGCAGGGTGGAGCAGGTGACCCGACAGCACAGTGCAGGGTGGAGCAGGTGACCCGACAGTGCAGTGCAGAGCAGGTGACCCGACAGTGCAGTGCAGGTTGGAGCAGGAGACGCGACAGTGCAGTGCAGGGTGGAGCAGGTGACCAAACAGTGCAGTGCAGGGTGGAGCAGGTGACCCAACAGTGCAGTGCAGCAGTCGATTGTGCCGCTCCAACAGCTCGCTTTGAAAGGATGACATGCGAAATGAAAATGTCAAGCCTTTTGCACGGTTTGTTTCACAACACATTTATGCCTATCACAGGTGTTCTTTTAAAATGCAAATGCAGACCGTTTTTAGTGTTGAAAGCTGCAGAAGAGGCTCTTTGTGCCTAGCCGAGTCATGAATAAACCCCTTATTGAAATTGCATGATACCTTTTGCCTCGCGTTTGTAGCACTAGGAAGTCATCACAAGACTCGTCAAAGACCCCCTTTTAGCTTTCATCCAGACTAATTTTGTGCTCCCTGATGAATCCACTGAGCACTGGTCCCTCACGTTTCCTACCGCTTCATGCTCCTGTTCCTGCTATGGAATATCAGCTTCAAAGTGTTGTGCTCCTAAATATAAGCAGTAGCAGCAACCAAAATGAGTAACGGTGACCCGCTTCAATCCAGGTCAAGAACTGGCATACAGTAGGAAGGCTGGACCCAAAACACATTAGTGTGGAGTGTAGCAGACTTATCAGTTATCAGTGTGTGAAGTGAGTTTCAGCACACTGCTCGAGATGAGGAGCATGCGTGCCCTTTTAAGGCCTAATGTTGACGACCTTTGTGCGAGCTCTTAGGAGACAGATTTAGAGAACAGCATGACACGTACAGTACAAACAGTAGCCACGGGCAACATACTAAATACACAAAGCGTCCTCATACCAACCTTTACGGAATGTCTGGTTAAATGTTTTAAGTAGTTTAACTACTGTAACAAGCCCATGTATTACTTATAGGTTTGAATTCATTAAAATTAGTCAGAGGCTTGTGTGCGTTTTGACATTTAATATTTAACCATACATTTACATCTCACTCATAAGAAGTAAGTCAATAGGCTGCAAAAGAAAATTTGCCTTATTTTACATCATCATTTACATAATGTTTTAGGTCACAGTGGTATGTACTAACTGACAAGCTGAGAGTGGGTTGTGGGCTTGAGGAATATGTGCTCAAAACCACTTTACAAGCCCCTTTTCAGTTTCCACTGTCCAGATGTATTTTCATAGGCCACATAAGGTAACCTATATGCAATATATTTCGCTACACAAAGCTGAATAATAACAGTAGGCTTCTTGGCATTTCCTTCCTCCGCCTCAATTACCCTCAACTCTCACATGCAATGTATGGAGGAGTGTCGTGTGCTAAGGAACTCATCCAGCTCCCGGTAGAATGAACAGGTCTCTCTCCCATTACCACTCAATTTATTTTTGTCACGGCTCTGGCAGTGTACTTCGTATCTCAATACTTATGGGGGGTTTTTGGGAGGGAGTGGGACCCAACCACAGGAATTATGAGCTTCAGCCATGTTCTTTGTTTAAGGTGACCAGACAGACAGGACTACAGTCCATGTCTTTTGACCAGTCTTCACTTAAGTCCTCACTGCCCCACAAAAGTCCCTAGTTAACGCTGAGAAAAGGTCTTCAAGATAAATCATGGCTGATTATGTCAATAATCAGATGTTGTAGTCTAATCAGAATTGCCTACCACATTTTGAAAGTCACTGAAGCACTCTCACCTTCTTCTGCAGCCTTTTTATGAGCAAATGGTGTCAGTACATTGCAACAACAGCATAAAAAACATGCCCATGCCCAGAAAGTGTTGCATTGCAACAAAAGTTACAGAAACAACATTGGTTCCTAATCTAAGGTGAATTTGAATATAGTAGACATAAGCCTAATTTTGTCCTCAGTTTTCATTTCAGATATCTGGTCACTTTATCTATTTTTTTTTTTTTTGAATAAGTAGTGTGGTAGAAATTCACCAATTAGAATTCTTTATAAGGCAGGTAAGACAGAAATCAAATACTATTTTACACAATAACAATTTATTATATTATATTTGCAAATAGAGACCAAAAGACACTAACACAAGATCAGTAAAATTCTGTCTGAGGTACAGTTAAAAAAAACTAATTTTTGTATAGGTAAGAAGGTGTGACAACATCTCACAATATAACTGACGTTTCATCAATACATGTTTATCCGGTCTAAACCAGTTTAGCTTATTCCTCTTATCAGTTTCGCTCTACACCCCAGGTTTTACCCAAATGCAAGTTGCCCTCTTGCATTTTACAAATACCTCTTAACTTCAATTGTAGAACATAAACTCAATACATTTTTATAACCGTAGCCTTCATGATACATTGTTCTTCAAACTGCAATAGTTAGAGGTTGGGTTGTCTCAAAAGTAGCCTGTGCTACCTTGTAAGGTAGTGTCTCGACGGTCGGATTTTCTTAGTAAAAAAAATCTATTGTCTAGACTCTGGAGTATTCGTCTTAACATTTTGGTGAAATAGATTTATGTTCAAAAGGCCTTAATCTAGAATAGTTGCAGTGTAATAAGAAAATGTCCGTAATACACTTTCAGTAATAGTGTAATTGTAGTATTACACAACGATTAATCACCAGAAAAGATTTTGGGTGTATGAAAACACGTATCCTCCACTGCAGAATTTCTGTTGTTCAAAAGAAGGTGCACCAACTCCTTTTGTTAAATGGAAAAGCGGCTTCCTCCCTCTCTTCCATCGGTGTCACTAAAACACGTGATTATCTCTCCTCAAGCGAGGAATGGCAGATGGCGGCAAGCGAAATCCCTCAGTAATTTTCTGCTTTCTAAAATTCTACACAGTTCACTCAGTTTCTATTAAAAAACAAGCATTGAAAAGTGTAGGGAATCATTGTGCCAGCAAAGAAGTTTTGTATTTTTTTTTTAAATCTAGATTTTGTAAGCTGGTGAACAAAAAGTGAAAGTAAAGCTGAGTTGAATGCACTGTTGCTGTAATTCAGCTAATGTCCACAAGATGGGAGCAAATCTGCCTCTTTAAAGTCACCAACTAATCAGTTATGCACAACATGCTTGACGAATGACCTTCTATGTTGTTGAAGTTAGGCTTGGTTGTCTTTGTACTTTAACATCTGGAGTTCTGAAGTGGCAGTTTACTTTAAGAAAAGGCAGATATAGCTTTGATGGGGAAGTGTCAGGTAAAGTGTTGCAAGCACAAATGTATTTCCATTTATCATATCTGACATCATTTGTGTCGATGTTTGTGTTTGATATTCATATTTTTAGTTGCGGGGTTATGTGTTTTTCTATTCCCGTCAGACGTTATGTATTATGTTTCAGTTGTACACATTTAATATATTACAACACGTCATATTGCTTATGTAGCATTGATTTAAGTAAGTATCACCAAACATGTAATGAACTTTACTTTTTTGGTCAGGCAGTTCCCACATACAGTATGACTCCTAGGGGTCCAACGGTAGGCACCAGATTACGATGCCAAGATTTACATAATCATTTCCTTTGCGATTTCGTAGCATCCACTAGGGGCGACAGGAGCCCTGATAACCATGTACTACTCACAGATAGGGCATTGTGGATGGGGACAGAGGAAGGGATTAAAACCCAAACTATGCCACAGTCCCAGTGCTAGGCACTCAATTTGATCTTTTCTGTTTTAATCCAATCTCAAGCCTTACACCCTTGCCTTAACCACCAGAACGAATGCCTAAACTAGACCTTCGAGTTGAGTTTTGGGTTCATTTTTTCACAGTTTACTGACAGTTAATGCATGTCAGAGCAACACAATCTACAAACAGCACCACGGTGCCTAATTAATATGACCCCAGAGAGGATGTCTTTGTTGCTGCAGTTATGCACAGGGACTGCATTTTCTTTGGTGATTGAGTTGCTTTCAGCACGCGGCAGGCACCATATGAAAGTGAAAAAACCTTAATGCTACACCAATCTCTTCCAAAACCAAAGGATATTGAGTGAAATTGGATTTTTATTAAGTTGAAATCCCTGGCCGACCCCTAGGAGGTTCATGATGTGATTGTGAAGATGAAGATTATGTATTCACAGTCTTTGACCTAATTCTTAAAAGTCCTTGACCCAATGCGTTCAGAATGTCACCTCTGAACTTCAAGCAACCACATAATAGTGCCCAAGTCTTAATTTTAGATTGCCAGAAGGAATTACTACCTAAGTCCACCCTTCTCTGGAGTCAGGATAGTTAGAAGGTTAATTCATACAGAGCTGCATTGCCCCATTCCCTCTCTCTCCTGTCGCTTCCGCTGTCAGACCTTTACTTCAGACGCATATTTCCATGACATTAGTCTCTGTAGAGTCAACCTGAGGTCGAAGAGTTTCTAAGTACTTATTTGTTGGTGCCTGTAAGTGCAATCTGACCATGCCTCTGTCTTTTCACACCTCTAATCGGAGAGGATTTCCCTTTAAGTTACGTTTTTTTTTTCTTCTAACATTGATGCATAGACTGGATATACTGGATAGTAATGGAAGTCGGATGTTTCTAGAACCTCTAGTGGTCAGACCTGCGAAAGCTGTCAGTTAAAACCCACTGTCAGCCAACGGGATGACTTTGCCCTGATCCACTGCAGGCCTAAAGCTATGCTGAGTTTATGTCCTGGGCTCTCTCTTGTAATGATGATACAACAGTGACATGACACAATTGAAAGTGACCCACTCTGTGTCAAGATATATACCTGTTAATGATTCTTCATTTTTTTTATCTGGGTAGTCATGCTGTTAATAAAGCCCAAAAGGCTATGAAGGTAATTAACCTGGGCACAAATTGAAGATTAGGTTGAATCTAATTTAATCTTTTTTTAACGATGGTCATGATCCCTGTCATTTTTAAGTTACCCATCAAGTACTTGTTAATTAGATATCTGTCAAGATCGGCCTCAATACAGAGACGGTACCTGACTTTCTTTAAGAGCCATACTGGAGCACTGGAAGTTTCCCAAATGACAATTTCCAGGCATCTTCATTTTACAGATAGGAGGAATGGCTTCAAACCATGGCAGCTTAATTTCCTGTTATAACGGATATTACGTTTCCAATTTCCAGGGATGACACCATAACTCTACATTTTTTTCCTCTCCTAAAATAATTGCGGGATGTTTTTTTTTTATGATGTGGCACCACGACTTAGGCTTAGGAAACCTTTGTGGAGGTTGAAAAACTGCTGTACATTGGCATCTCTTGGCATCCGTCTGTCTATGTGACTCTGCCCAGAGCTGATCTGTTGTGGACTCCCGGTCTGAAGCCTCCAGGTGGTTACTGTATGTTCAGTTGGGCCCTTCCTCTGGCCTTTCTGTGACTCCCCGATCTGACCAGGTATGTGCGAGTGGGGTCGGGGGTGGGGGGGTTGTGATGGCGCAGCTGAGGATGAGGTCCTGAGCACCACAGCGAGCAGCAAGTACAGCTGCAGTTTCCTGTGCAGATGGTGCCTCTGCCACTCAGATGTTTGCTTCCTGGCTGCCTAGGAGGCTGTTTACTACCGCCGCTCCCAAGCTCTCTGCGCGTATGCCACGGTCAGACTGCGGGGAGATAGCTTCGGCGCGAGAACACAAACCAACAAAACACAAACGGGGTGTGTCACATCCAGTTGTGACTGAGAGGCTTCAATAAGTTGTTGACAAAATGCTTGTCCCGTTGCCCTCCCCCAACTCTAGCCACATTCGAACGCAAGTCTGGTGCCTTCAACCTCAACTGACGTTGTTAGTCAGGCGAGCGTTTCCTCCGGTGCTCTGATGCCGCTTCCTTCCTGGTTGAGGGGACTGTGTGAGACGAAACAGAACGACTCTGCGTATTTTTCAGAGGATATCCGAATTTTTGATGCTCCTGAGCGTTATGGGGGTTGATGTGATAACACAAGGTTGTAACTCATTATTGGACATCACGAGATTGGGAGAAAAAGGTGGAAAATTATAAATAGAATAATGCTGTGCTACTACCTTTCTTTCTGTCTTTCTCTCTCTCTCTCCCTCTAAGTGTTAAAGCATGAAGATGTGTAACTTTTAACTTGTAAGCCCGTCACCAGGAGACTGCACCACTACACCACATCTGCAGCACCAGCCAGGCCTATAGTCATTTGACAAAACTCCCTGAATATCTCCCACTGTTTGGCAGCCTCTCCTCACACTCTCCAGAGGAACATTTGCAAAACAGCAGAATTAATGCTCTAAGTAATCGTTGTTGGGCGAAATCAATTTACTTCCGCCGAAACCCTCTGTAGTAACATATCTGGGAACTGTTGGCTCAACATTAGATTATACATCCAGCTATAAAAAAATATGAAAGTTCTCTCTCACTCTTTCTCCCTCTCTTCCTCCCTCCCTTCCTCCCTACCTCCCTTCCTCCCTCCCCTTTTCTCCCTGCTCACTCCTCAATTCCTCCCTCTGTCCCTCTCTCTGCATTTATTTTTCTTCTTCTCACTGGCTCTCATTTCATCAGACATTTTTACACTTAGAAATTATGGTCTCACCAATTATTCAAATATGGTATCACAGCAGCTTGAATCCCAGCCATTTGCACTTGGGGAGAAAATTATCTTTTAGGGGAAGTGCTTTGCAAAATGTGTCCATTTAATCTTCAACCAAGGTTTATTTCACATTATTTCATATATTAATACCTCCAATACAGTATGTTTCTATTTAAAATGTTAGGATGGTATAATATGTATTACCTGTCTAGGATAATTAATCTTGCTCATTAAAAGATGCCCTATTCCGTAAATGTGATGGTTTCATCCAGCAACTTGGAACTAATAAGCCATTTTCCAGGGAAAAGAATGTGAAGGGGTTCAGTTTATAAAGTGATTATGTGAACAAACACCTCCTAATGCAGGAGAGGATTTGCCTTTTAATTACTCGTCTTGATTTTTCTTCAGGTTTGTAGATTCCCTACTTTTTTTCTGCCTCTGTGTTGGAACAATTATGCTAATGAAGCACGTGCGTGGTGAATGGTCTTTATTAATTTCCCCTGCTGTCTGTCTGTCTGTCTGTTTGTTTCTGCCCGTCTCTGTCTCTTAACCTGCCTGTCTCTGTCTGCCTCTGTCTGTCTGTGGAACTGTCTTCTATAGTGTGAATTACAGGGAAATTAATGAGACATTCGCCCTCCAATTACAACAAAAGTCCATCTCTTGGAAGGTCTTTTGTAATGATAATTTATTTACCGACTATTTGTTTAATATCCTGTGGTAATTTTTTTACAGTGGTAATATGGAATATAAACATTTACAAATAAAACAAATTTCCAATAGGGTTTAAACCTTTTATTTCTGCATAGACGGTTGCACTTGTCAGTTTTTCACCTGCTTCTCTTCTGCAAGACAAGCGTGATTAGCATGATATCAGTCCCTGCAACTGCGACATAAGCACCAGCCAATTGGTTCTCCAGTTCAAGTGTTGAGCGGAGGCTGGTTGTACAGCCTTGTGTTTTGGTTCTACAAAGCTTTGTCCATAAATAACACTCAATAATCACTTAATTGGATTCATTCTTGCACCATATACAATCGATTATCAGTTCTAAAGATGTATTTTTCTTCTTTACGCGTATGAGGCCTCGTAGAGAGTTGCTGGTCAGAGCCAGTCTCCAGCACCACTGCCGGAGGAGTGTGTATTAATCCTGCTGTAGAATTAATTGCGGCCAACAGGTCAAATGAACGACTGAAATGAACAAGTCCCTCTGGAAAAACTCTATGAAAAACTGCATCAGAGTCCAGCAGTGTGCCTGGGTACAGCACTTAGCTGTGCTGTATTGGCAAAATACCACAAACCCCCCCCAAGATTCTTTATTGCTGTTAGAAACTGTGAGATAAAAGTCACCGCATGACTGGTGGTGTTAATGCTACATTTGAATCTTATACATGTTTTTGTAACAAAATTGTCTTTTAAAAAAGAATATTCAAAACTGGGGAACACTCACACAGTGTGTGTAATTCAAAATGTAATATGTGCTTGCTTTCTCATCTTAGTATTCTCTTGGAAATTATGTGAGATTGTGACTTAAGCAGATGTGGATTTCAGTATGCCAAATCCTGCAGAATTGATTACGGGGTCCGAGCGTGTGAACAGAGGAGAGACTGCTGAGATAGATCTATTGCACTGAGCAGTATTGCTGCTGGCTGCTTTCATGTTTGTCTTTGGGCGTTATCAGCTAATCAATAGCCCTAAGTGAACAGATGCACAACCCTCTGCCTGTTAAGAGAGGGACCAAAACAAAATTGTAATGCCATGATGTATGAACTCTTTTACTCATCTCTTTCAACCCTCTCATCTTGAACAAGAGCTACAAACCACAGGTGTTAGGAACAACTTTTCCTGCATTCTTTTAAGTCTGCCCTAAAGTATATGTACAGAATACATGTTGAATATATACTAAGTGCAGCGAATTCCATTCTGTTAAAGTGCTTCTGTTACTGGGTTATGGCACAGAGAAAAAAAAACATCGACAGGGTTTTTCTAGATTTTGGTCGTGTTTACCTGAGGTACACGTTGGGTCCCTCTGGACCCCCTCTGGTCCCCTTGTCCTATTGTCAGACAGCAGCCAGATAAGAAGCCACTGCTGTCAGCCGTTTCGAGTCACATGTCTGTCTGCTTGGGCATGAATCCAGTGACTCTAGACTGACTCAGATGTTCATTCAGGTGCCTCATGGCCATCTGGGGGCTTAGAGTTAAGAGGACTAAGTGGTTCTCCGGGGCATGTCCTCTCTCTCTCGCTGCATGCCTGCATTACCAACCTCGTCTCCAGGGTAGACGTAACATAGCAAACGTACTGTAAATCTGGGACATTCCATTTAGAATGTATTGCGTTACGTCAGGCTAACTTACATTAATTGATCACTGGAAAAGCAGTCCTGCAATTTTATGAATTTAGAAAAAGTAAAATATTGTAACAACCGGCCACGGCCTGTGCCATGCCAGTCGTTACATTTCTGTATTCTGTTGTAGTTTCTCTGTTTCTTTGTTCAGATTAGTCTCGTTAGTGTATTGCTTCCACCTGTATCTAGTTTGCCCCCTCGTTATTTCCCTATTTAAGTTCCTCCTGGCCTTCTTGTCTACCAATGTTGCTGTTGCTTGTTTCATGTGACATTTGTTTCTCATGTTCTCGGATTCACCTGGATTAAACAAACTTTATGTGAAGAACCTCTGCGCTTGTGTCCTGTACCCTTACAACGTGACAGAATGACAGACCAGAATGACGGGTGGGACGACGAGCCTCTGCCGCTACCAGAGTGGTTCGGCGAGGGGCCCCTGCTACAGCCACCAGAGGGGTGGGATGATGAGCCACTGCCGCCAACACAGTTCCTGTCCCTGCGCCCAGTCTCTTTCCTGAGGCGGGGCTGCCGCCGCCTCCTCCTGGTCCTGACCCTAATCCAGCTCCTGTGCCTGTGTCCTGCGCCCTTATAATGTGACGGATATGACAAAAAAATGTAAAACGTATGGCCTGTTACAAACTAGCTAAATGTATGATGTTATACGGGTTGGGTATTACAGTTAGGGATGGGTACTCAGGTTTCGGTAAGTTATTAATTCCTAATAGATTAGGTAATGGTTAAGGTTTGGGGAACGGCTTAATATGCATTTCATGATTTTTGGCCACTGTAAAAGTGTAGCAAAATGGGTCCCAAGGAAAATGACGTAATATGCAAGTAACATAACTTGCCAGAGTAGCCCATTCTATATAAGTATAGCAAAGACTGCGTAAGGAATAAACTCATATTCAGAACAGGATCTGCACATGCACAGGGGCATTGGAAATGTGGATCTATTGGTCCGGCAGTCCGGCAGATCCCCGCCCCAAAAAGATATTATGGCTCTGGAAAAAATTTAGAGACCACTGCATCTTTTTCTTTCCTTTTCAAGAAAGATGAAAAGGAAAGTTTTGAGTGAGGAACAGAAGCGTTCAATTTACAGTGGTCTCTTAATTTTAACCCATATGTTCCTCACTCAAAACCAACTTTTTTGGAAAGGAAAGAAAAAGGTGCAGTGGTCTCTTAATTTTTTCCAGAGCTGTATATCCACAACCATGTCCTTTAAGTAAACAGTTTGTAATGTTCCCAAGTATACCCCGCTGAATGTCAAGTGTCATCCAGTTCCGTTCACAGTCCACATCTTTTCACCAGATCGGCCCTGCACTGTGAAATGAACAGGGGACCTTTTGGGGCACACCTACTTACTGCTGATCTAAGTGGCCCAGTTGATATCACACAGCCCTCTTCCTCCATATCTCTATCCAGGCCAAGTGGCCTTTTATTTTAATCACAGCTAATTAAAGATGAAGAAGTCCCTTTTGATTAGTTTGAAAAGACAATCCATGCGCCAGCGGTAAAGCAAAGCAACTGGGATTGGAAAGGTAGTGACAGACTGACAGACCTGTCAGCCCACAGCGAGGCTAGGATGTGGAGAGGTAGAGCTTCTTATCATGCCCTTCTGATAGATCCAGGCCAATTAGGACTGTTGATTCGCCACATCACCACCGTCAAATGCAGGCAAGGTCATCCTTGACGTGACACTGCCTTACCTGGGCTGTGAGACTGGAGGACAAGCTAGTCCAACCCCCTGTGTTGCTATAATACCAATATCCCCTCATGCTGTACACCTGCCCCCAGTCACAGGCACTCAGTTGCTATGGAGCCTTTTTTAGTTCATTAAATACCACTCCATCCTGCAGTAGACCACCCACCACATAGAGTCAAATTGAAACTGTCGGAATCTAAGGGCAGCAAATGGTATCGAGGCATTTAATTGCATGTACAGTAGTGGAAGGTTTTTGTCGGGAAAATGGCTGAAAATGGCAGCCTGTAAATCATGTCAGATTACAGTGCACCGCAGGGCATGTACAGCGTGGTGGTTATATACTCACAAATCATTCATCTCCCTCAACAAGCTGCCATTTTACTGACTATATTCCAAAGAATGGAGATAAAATGTGCAGTTAAACTGTCCTTAGATCCCTACCATGAAAATGTTACACATGTGCAAAGAGATAATGCACGCCACCATAGATATCAAACTCATACAACAATTGTATTGCATTAAAGTTTGCACTGATCGATTAAACGGTCTGTATTCATTTACTGTGTATTGCAACCATTGGCCACTGAATTGGAGGTGAATATCTCATCATTATATCAATAGCACTGAAAATACAGATTGCAGTCATCAACACATTGTATGAATGAGTCATTGCAGGGGCATTGGTGCTATTAGTGGGTCATTAGCAAGGACAGACCGGAATTTGGTCTGTCCTTGATGAATTGCAATTTTCTGACTGATCTTCAAATGTTGAGTTGTTGCTTATGTTCCAAGGTGATTTGTTGACCTGACGGGTCTAGTGGATTGCATTTTGACCCTCTCCACCTTGGCCATTGTGATTAAGTTATGCAACAGCATACTAGTGGTCCATGTTGCAGTCATGTTGCACTATGTTGTAAAATCCTCCCAAATGTGACCTAGTTTGATCCACCAACACCAGGAGAATTGATTTTCAAGTCATGAAGAAAATGAAAAATATGAAATGTATGTATAATGGAAACCCAGGTGAAATAAAGCAGGCCTATGCATTTAAGAAGCGTGAATATGGAGGACTAAAACCCTTAAGTAACAAAGTAAACTGGTTTTCCAGTAGCCATCTAAATAGAGGCATAATCAATTTTTAAAAAGGAGTATTTGCTGTTATCCAGATTGAAACCAAGCATTTTCTGTGAATTGAAAATGGATCCCTGTTTGAAGTGTCCTTCTTCGTAATTCAACACAGTTCTGTCAACCAGATTGTGCAGAACAGATAATACAACACGTAAAATGGCTAAATTCTATATTATTAAAAGAAAGAATGATCTTCTGAGGGAAAATGTAAGATGTAAGCATCATGTTTATGAATTATGTCAAATAATAACACACAGGCAGTTAATAAGTGTCTATGGAATCGTATGAACTGTACAAAATTATAATCAACTCAGTGCATCCCTACTAAAAAACTGGTTGAGGCAGTAAATCAAAAAAGAAAGGATTTACTTATTCTGTCTGCTATCACTCAAAAACCAGGCTCAAAATGAGTAATAAAAACCTTAAAATCTACCAGTTTTATCTAAATTTAAAAGGTTGGAAAGCTACGGCGTATAAAATTCTAGTCAGCTGGGAACACATCTTTGATGTACCCATACCATGGCATCGGGTCTATGATCTGATAAAACAACAATAAGACATCTATCCATGCATTTCATTTTAAGACATTATATAGAAAACTCACTGCAAAAGAAATGCTCAGCATATGGGGCATCGAACAGTGCAACTGTGCAGACTGTACCACAAAAAAAAGCTCAGCATTTATGAGCCTGCTAAAGTTAGCGACAAACGGATGAGCATTATCCATTCTTCTAATATGGTTAAAGCATGAACTGGAATTTGGAATTGGAAGTGAACATAGCTAATTAACAAAATCTGGGTAGATCTAGCTTGGTACACTGTACACTTCTAGTCTGTGTATAATTCTGCCCATTGTATTTTTGGGTTATATTCGGTTTATACTCGGCTCTGTCTTGGGTATGTGTATGTGACTCTCTATTCCAGAATTTCACAGGATCAGTAGTTGGGGGAAGATATGGGTCGAAGACATAATCCTCAGTTTCTTTGTTCTTACATGCAGCTGTGCTTACATTTTTCATGAAACCAAAGTGTCAGGCTTTTTTTGCTTGTTGTGGGGGCTCACTTTCTGTTCTGGTGAACTTTGTGGCAATATCAGTGGTGGTGAACTTTGTGGCAATATCAGTAGCGTCTGCAGTAAGAGTTTTCTAGCAGTTTATAGTACAACTGTCCTGGTTGAAATGTGGTCTTTATTAAGGGTGGAGCTTGATTCCCATGTGTGGCCAGTAAAGAAAAAGTATGAAAAATGTATGCACTTACTACTGCAAGTCGCTTTGAATAAGTGTGTCTACCTAATGACTTAGATCTTGTAGGAAGTGTCCTGTCATTCTACATTTTAGTCATGTACGGTAGCACACATTTATCCAGAGTGAGTTTACAGGAACAGTTAGCTTGCTCTTGGACAGAATGACAGATTTTTCACCTTGCTGGCTCAGGAGTTCAATCTAGCAGGCCTTCAGTCACTGGTCAGATACTCTAACCACTAGGCAATGTATGATTTAATTTGTAGACTAGACTCAAAACTGAGAGTTTTTTATATCACTTTAGTCATTGCAATTATAGATCATACAAAAAGTCTTGCATAATTTCTAATCTCTCTCCATTTTGATTTTGTCTTTTTGAAAACACTGCAAGATGTGGTTTTACGAATGGGCACTCTAATGTTTAACCAGACTTTCACAGGACTTTGATTGACACACTTTCCAAAAAAATGATTTGTAGTATGTTTTTTGCAATGGCCTGTAGTTTTTCTTCAGTTGCAGAGGGACTGCAGAGTGTTTCTTCACAATAGCCCCGGAGACTCACAGATGACATTTTGAGCATTCTCTAAAAAGAGGAAAATGAACTTAAAAGCCTATTTGTTTTGCTAAACAAAGACGTTTTATCTGGAGCAGTCAATTCTTCTCTTTAGTCACTAACAAAGTATAGTCTGCAATTTGACATATTTGGATGTATTTACTTACCTTGACAGGAACCAATGAATGGACAGGACTGCGATCCACTTTTTACACTGATGAGAATTCATGGATCATATGAACAATAGGATAAATCTCAGTTAAAACATGTAGAAGAAAACAATTAATGTAATTATATGTAAATGCAGGTTTCTTAAAGAACAATTGAATAAAATTTGATATGTTCTTGTTGTTATGATGGCAAAGGTCTTTGACATTTCCCCTCAGGATTCTCAGGCAAGCAGGAGTTAGTAGCCTGAAAGGATTCTTAGACGACCAGAGGTCAAACCTGAAAGCAGGTCAATACACAGAATACATTCACCCAATAACAGTCTATGTAAATGAGCTTTTATACCGGTTGTCTATTTGGTTGCCTGACTGATGTTGTGCTCAATCACCTCATTTAACAGTCACTCCACTCAAACTGTAATGTTATTGGATGTATCCCAAATACACGTGACACCCGGCATCCTGATATAGGCATTTGCTTAACAAGCTTCCTGATTCAATCACTGGCTGGGTATTCCTTGGGTGCCTCTCTCTTTTTTACCATCCTTGCATCAACACTGGATTTCAGAGTGGTAATGATGTCACCAGCCAAATTCCTCAGTGGTTTACCAAAACCACGATGGGGTGCTTGCCTCTTTCCTGCCCAACTAGGCTATTTTTAATGATAGTGTGTGTGGAAAAAAATGTGCATGAGCGAGTTGATAAATGTTTAATTATAGAAATGTTTTTGGGGCAAAATGTTAATTTGGGTGGAACATTTTGGAAAATAATTTGGAAAGCTGATTGAAGGGATTCTTCTTCGTCGGATGCATCGGTCGTTATTTCCAAGTTAATTTATAGAATGGGCATGTTTACATCATACTAGGCTTTGTTTCTGGCAGATAGTACATTGTGACAACTGGACCTGTTTTTGCTCATGAGCAACGCTTTACACTAGGCAGGAATTATACAAAAACTCCACAAAGCAACTTTAACTGAGGCATTGTGATGACGTTAATTGCACTTTCACCCTTCCAACCTTTCTCTTTCTCTCTCTCTCTTTCTCTCTCTCTCTCTCTCTCTGCATGACTCGCCACTGGAAATAATGATTGGTTGTTACAGTTTTATTTTAACACAGGCATTGTGACCCATTGTGACAAGAGAAGCAATGTTCTCACACTCTAGTGACTGGAAGATTTGTGTGACAGGGCTAAACTACTACTACTATAGGGTTCTACAAACATACACATTAACATATTATTTATGCTTGATAAGTCAATTCTGAGGCAATTTGTTTCTCATTTTGTGAGCAAATGTCACATCTGTAACATTGGAATGGCTGAGTTCAGGGTTTTGGCATTGAAGCCCTTTATCTATTTCCCTAAAGTCAGAGGAACTCATACAGTAGATGCAGTAATAATAAAGGGTGGATCGCAGAGAAACCTTGTTATGCTTTTTTCATGTCATGTCTACGTATTTCGGGGAAATGTCAATGTTTCGGCCTTCTGGCCTTTCTCAAGACAAACATTGCAATGCCTTCTCATGCAGGACCAGTATATGTAGGTAATGAGGCAAATCAAATGTAGTTGGAAGCTCCCACCTGCATGTCATTAGAAATGTAAAATGACCTACTGTCAGCCAGGTATGGCTCCAAAAAATGTCAATGCACTGTAGATGATACATAAATTACAACAGTTTGATTAAAAAAAATTGATATTACATGAAAAAACAATATATTATTATATATTTTGTTTTGTTCTCAAAGAGTAGATAGCATTTTATTTCTCTGTTTACTTTGAAGGAGCCAACTAACATAAAACATTGTTCATGCTTATAATGACCCATGTAGAACTCTTCCACTCAGCTGTCTGACTAACTAACACATTAAACAGATATACTTTATGTTTTTTACACAATATTCCATCATATTTTGTTACTTTAAGTTTTCCTTTAAATGGATGACTTTTAGTCATTGCATTAGGATCCCACTGTCTGTTTTAGAGTATTAATAATTAATTACAGTATGTTATAGCTAATCAGTAAAAGCTTTGAGGATATTTTTCTAGAATAGATAACCCAGCAGATTCTGTAATTATTATGTGTTGTGTTCTACAATAATTGGTTAGGGCCTCGAGGATTTGTTGCGCATGTTCCTGTTCTGTTACGGTTATTGAAATCAACAACCTCATCTTAGTGTGTTAGAATTGCTCCATTTGAAAACGTTACCAGGCACAAAGCCCAGCCTTCATCATTTATTATTGGCCGTTAACAGGGCCGGGTGCTCTGCAGGGCTCCATTCTACTAACCTGGTTGCAAAATATCTAGAGGTGGAATAAGAGGCTCTGCCAGTTAGCTCAGGTGATTAGGAAGAGGTGTTAAGGATCACATCAGGACTTAATCGTTTCCACTGTGTTTCTGCACATTCTTAGTTAAAAGATCACATTTCAGATATCTGTCCTTCGCTTTGATGACGGTAGAGGTAAACAAATATTGCCAATATATATTCATAGCATGGACATCATTTCCTCATGGTTGATTTTTCAGGATGCAGTGTGTGAACGTTTCTTCCCACACACACGTCACCATGGACAGGGCTTGTTTGGATCTGCTGGCTGCAGCAGCACGTCTTGGCAGCGTATTCATTCTTCAGTATTGTACTTTGCAATGCTTTGCAACACCTACCATCTATCCACAATAACAATATGGTGCTTTGCCTATGGAGTGGCAAGGGAATCATCCTCTCCCTAACAGCAAGCCCAATCACCCTAATCCCTACTGAAGCTCTTTGTTCTGCAACCTCTGCTCTCTTTGGCCGTTCCACCCTATGAGAGGGCAGCTCCTGCTCAGCCCAGGCAAAGCTCTTCTCAGTCCTGCTATCCAATTGGTGGAGCCGGTTAGGACAGCAGAGACTTCTGGCCTTCAGGTCTTGGTAGCTGTGGAAGACGATGGTCATCCATGGCTGACATTCTCTTCCTCTGTAAGTCGTCTGGATCATCAAACCTCCATCTATATTGATGATTAATTACTGGCGCAGATTTCTTTTTCCTTTACTGTTATGTTCCAGACAAAGTAAGAGACGTTCCCATAATATCGGAAGTAACTCATCATGGGCCAGGGATGTGATGGGTTCACTTCTGTCATCTTCTTTCACTGGCTTCATTCTTTCTCTCTTTTCTTTTAAAAGCCCTTTAATATTTCTTCTAATGGCAGCCTGAGGCTTACTTACAAATGGCACCCTTTTCTCTACGTATTGCACTACTTTTGTCTACATCGCTGCGGGTTCCGAATCAGTGCAAGGATTAGAATGCCATTTGGAACACAACTTTAAAGAATTCTTTACGGCCTTTGTCAGTAAAGCTGGGGAGAGGTTAAAGGGACCTTTCTGAAATATTAGCATTTAATCAGCTCATCTGGAGGTACAGGAGATGTGGGAGAAATTGAAGTGGCTTTGTCGGCCAGTAGAGAGTGGCAGAAATACAGAGGAATTGTTCCCATGGGACAAAACCAGGGAACCTTCTCACAGAAACATCAAAGCATACAACAGGCCCTGTGGAGGATAAAAGCTATTTTCTTTTTGTCTGTTCAATGAGTTATTTTCTCCTTCCAATACACCATTTCAATCATATGACAATGGCACATATTGAAATATTCCCTCATTCTCTGTTCGAAGCAGATGGAGGCCTCACATGGTTATTTCACAGTGCAGGATGAGAGAGAGAGAGGAGAGGTTTTGTGTTGTAGGGTTGTTTATGGTTAGGATTGTCTTTAACGGCAGGTTCTAGATAGCTGCACATATCATCAGTCTCCAGCCTTCTCTCTGAGCTGTCAGCTCTACAGCACAAAGTCATGTTGAGTCTGATGTTTATCCAAATGGCTTGACGTGTGAACGCTTTTACTACCTTGTAAGACCTTCGGAGCCATGTGCAAAGACTAACCTGCCACACCTCATTTGCCCATACCTCTGTGAAGATGGGTAGAGAAAAACACACTCGCTCACACACACGTAGCCGCCCACTCTGCGGCCAAAAACAAAGTTACAAAATCCAAAGTGATGCTTATCCAAACAGCCTGAGGGGTGGGGGTAGGGTGGGGGTAGGGTGGGAATGAAGGAGGGTGGCAGAAGGGATGGGGTGTTCCGTGACACACGCCAAGAGAGTCTGAGAGATGTTGTAGGCTGACGGAGATGCTTAACGTTTTAGGAGCAACGCTTCTTTCTTCTGTCTTTTGGAAGTGTTCGTTCTTCTCCGGACGTTGTGGCCGCATGTTTGTTTTCGTTTTGTATTTCTTGGTTTTTGGGATTGTCATCCTGACTCCTGATGGTGCTAGCATGTTGCCACGGCCAACACTCACCAACCAGGGATTAGTGTTGTTTGTCCTATACCTGGTGTCGGAAACCAACCCATGGCCTAGTTTAGCCCTGTGTTTTCCTGGGGGGGGGGGGGTGGGGGTTGTCGGCTAGCCTGCATTCAATAAACAAAACATTACAGGACTGCTTTTCCACCTGATCACACACCCAGTATTGTGAAGCTGCTGACCCATCACCGTGTATGGCCAGGAGGCGTGTTACCCGGGTGGCTGTTTCAGTTGGTTTTAGATGACAGTGGAGTTTTGGGTTGCGCGCGCGTGTGTGTGTGGTTGTGTGTGTGTGTGTGCGTATGTGTCTCAGTATGTGCATGTACGCCGGCAGGCATACACGCGTGTAACAGGGCCTCTTCTCTCAGCTGCTGACCAGTGCGTTGCTTCCTTCTCGTTCCAGGTATGCCCCTGAGCCTGGACTGCAAGGCCTTCTTCGGATACAGTGGAGAGTCCAGGCCAATCATCTACTGGATGAAGGGAGAGAAGTTTGTGGAGGAGCTGGCAGGTCACATTAAAGAGAGTGAAGTCAGGTACCGTGTCTAACTGCACAGCTTTCCTCTTCTTTTTTCAATGATAGAAGCATCTCCTTTCTCTTTGTACAGTGGCAAGTGAGGGTCACACCCCTATGCGCTTCACATTTTGCTGCCTTTTGCTGCCTTGAAATGTGATCTCAAAGAAGAATTAATTGGATCTACACAACCTACTCCACTTTTCCAAAGCTAAAGGTTTTTAACTGGAAAAATAAAAAGATTCTTCCAAATCTAAAAAAATATATTTGCATATGTCATCACACCTGAGTAATCATCGGTGTATGCTTTATTGTTTTCTATGTATGTTTTTGTGTAGCCTGTATTGTCCAATATTGTGGTGGCAGCATCATGTTAGGAGGACAGTAGGATTGACACTGACTGAGATTGGGGATCAGGATCAATAGAAATGTGAAAAAAAATGAAAAAATAAAATAGAAAAAAAAAAAAAATGTTTCAGTGCAGGTGTAAGGAAAGCGCCACTGATGTATACATTATTGATTACATTAATTAGTACAATTAGTGTTTTTATTGTCTCAGGGAAGAATAAGCCATTTGGAGGCTAGGGTCTGTATTATGTGGCCATGGTATGGAAAGATAGGACGTTTTGCCAAGACAACAGGGTTAACACTGCTGATTTTACAGTAGGGTCCTTTGGATCTGTAATGATCAGGGTCAGGACACCCATATAACTATCCAATAGATGGCACTCTACAAAGGGCAATGTCCCATTCATGGCCCTGGGGGATTGGCATTTGATCTTTAGACCAAGGGTAGAGTGCCCCCTTCTGGCCCTCTAACAGCATCTGGTTTCCCATTCAGGCACTGACCACAACTAACCCTACTCATCTTCAAAGGCCAGCCAGCAGTGGGATGTAGGGTGCTACGCTGCTGGACATTATATCATCTCATGAAAGTTATACTTCTCTTTGCATAATCAAAAACAAGTCTGACACAGTGTCGACGATGGTAGTTACTGCATATATTTTTATATATTTCTTTCCACTAATATTGTGATCTATCAACTTAGCTTGATTGAGTACATGATCTCCATCAAAATAGATTCCCTCTCAACTATATCTTGCCATGGGCAGTCGCACCCCAAACAAAAGATTAAGGCCGATCACATGACTTTATAACGTAATTAGAGTTAATACTCAGGTTGGGGGCACATGGACAAAAGCATGCATAGCAATGCACATTCATCACATTAATTTGTTGACAGTAAAATTCAGTCATTTTCTGTATGCTCAAATTTCATTATTGAATGTTAGCCACTAGCTATCATGTATTTAGGAAACGCCATTGGCAATGAAAATTGGCCAGCATTGCCCAGGGAGGGGAAGGCATTTTCAGCAGGGATTTTTCATCCTTATCATGATTTAGTAACTCCCTCAGGCAGCTTGGGTCCCTGCAGAGCGAATTGAGTTCACAGGGTGAATGAGTGTGAGCTCACACTGATAAACATGACTTTTTTGTTGGACAAGCAGTGTGGTACAAAGCAGAATGGCTTGGCATGGATGCCTAAGAGGAAGGCTTGCCTCAGTTTTCAACTCTCCCAAATCCATTCGTTGCAATGGCTGCAATGACATCTTTGTGTAGAATTTTTGTAACTTATTTTGGAAATTTGGAAGTGGTGTGGGTAGTTAAGGAAGAAATCTAAGTTCTTCCCCACTGAGATTGTAAGGCAGTAAAATGTGAAGACTACGCAGAGAGTTTGTGGACTTTCATTAGCAGCTGTTTACAGAGACCCATATGGATCTGACAGGATATAATTTCCCCCCAATATTATGCCCGTTAAATCTGTTGAGTAATGTCTTGTGGGTTTGAAATATCATCAGGAGTCATTAGGAGTGTGATGTGCCACTGGTCAGACCCTGGGTTGTCCACAGTGACTGACAGTGTATTATCTCCAGCCGCATGGGGGAGTCCCGCTTCAGTTTCAGCTACTACTGACAGTAGTGAGAGTTATAGGTTGTCCTCGCAGAAACCTTGATCTCCAAAAAGAGAAGAGAGCTGGCTAATTTCCACATTAAGCTGTCGTGTAAATTGAAGCGCACCTATTAAATGACAAATAACTGTCTCACCTCCCCAGCCTGGAGTAGCGTCTCGTACAACGTTACAGATTAGATTTCGAAACATCTGAGCTGACTCAGAGCCCAGAGCCCACCGTGCTATCTACTCCTGGCTATCAATATCCAGCGTGTTCTCCCTGGGCTGGTTAGGGCACCATTCTTGTATCTGTCGCCGCTTCCTGGCAAAAGGCAAAACAAAAATAAACCAAGGCTTTATCTCTCTCTCACCAACCAAACAAGGCGGAATGTCTTTACTGCTGCGCAGATGACAGGGGGATAATACTGAAATTAATGAAGGAAAGCAGATATTAGGACTTGAATGATCAGTGGGGGTTGATGCAGAGAAACTGTGCACAGGATAGTTATGATTTGTGGACGGCAGTTGTTTTCTGTCTACCAAAATTTCATTGGTGAATGTCCAAGAATGATGACTAAGAAGGGAGAGGAGAAAAGCATGCTTATTATAGAGGGTTTAATAATCCTCAGAACAAAGGCTTGGACAGTTGTCAGGAGAAATACAGTATGTTTGAAAATTCATACAAATAAGTCCATGTCAGGTTAGTGCAGTAAAATACTCTGACCCAGTTTCTCTCGGCACTCCTGTTGGACTAATGCAATCTGAGAGGGAAGGAGTGAGACAAAAAGAGAAGAGAGAGAAAGAAAGAAAGTGCAATAGAAAGAGAGAAGGAAATGGTCTGAGTGCATGTTTGTGTGTATGTATGTACTGTATGTGTTTCTCTGTTGCTGCCAATGCATCTGCCTGTGTGTTTCTGGGGGTCCAAGTAAACACATGCGTGTCCAATTGTGAATATGCTCTTCTGATGGGCAAATGAGATCAGAATCCAGAACCTTTCACTCTATACAAACCACCTGTCAGCCCCATGTCATCAGACTTCCCACTGACACTGTAAAGAGCTGATTTCTATTTTAGGGTGTTGTGTGTGAAGTGCTCCTGGGTCTGAATTTATTCAAACCACAGACAGACCATCTTTTGTTTTCCTCCAGCTAAGTGACCAAGGCAGCAGGCAAACCATCATCCCTAGTTACACCTCCTCACCACCCCTAGACACACCTCCTCACCACCCCTAGACACACCTCCTCACCACCCCTAGACACACCTCCGTACCACCCCCAGTAACATCTCCTCACCACCCCTAGTAATACCTCCTCACCACCCCTAGACACACCTCCTCACCACCCCTAGACACA